>NW_020770677.1:0-12033 GCF_900518735.1 Pseudonaja textilis | reverse complement strand
TTCCTTCCTTCCTTCCTTCCTTCCTTCCTTCCTTCCTTCCTTCCTTCTGCCTGCCTTATAGTTGCATTTCTTCCCCCCACCCTCCATTACACCTTCAGCTCCTTGTAGATGGGTTAGAATCAGATGAAAGACACTGTTTGTCAGCCATTGTCCTGGAGGGAAGTCAAGTTGTTGTAGTTACTGGAAAGGAAAACCAGGCAGGCAAATTTTGTGCCATTATATTTGTCAGCCATCAAGGATGGAGAGCATTTATGTTATTAAAAGCTGCAGTGGCGCAGGGTTACCAGAGTACAGTACTGCAGGCTACTTCTGCTGACTGCTGGCTGCCTGTAATTTGGCAGTTCGAATCTCACCAGGCTCAAGGTTGACTCAGCCTTCCATTCTTACGAGGTGGGTAAAATGAGGAGCCAGATTGTTGGGGGGCAATTTGCTGATCCTGTAAACCACTTAGAGAGGGCTGTAAAGCACTGTGAAGTGGTATATAAGCCTAAGTGCTATTACTATTGCTATTTTAAGACCAAATCCAATTCAGTATCAAGAAGGGAGGGCATTGGTTTTATATTTATATAAATACATGCATTATTACACACATGCACTATTCTTTTTCTGGATAAGTTCATTATGCAAAGCAATGAAACAGAATAATAATTTGTAAGATTTTTTTTAAACCTGAAGAAACTATATTAAAAAAGGGAACCTAATAAAATGTAGGTCACACCAATTCCACTCATTACATCTATCCCTATTTTGTACCCTTAGAAATCATCCTTCTTTCCACATGTTCATAAATCTCTTCATACCTCGTATTTTGTTCTTTAAATTTTTCACTTATTTCTTTTTCATGTGTTATCAACTCATTCAACCAAGGTTAAATTATCTTGGTCTTCCCATTCCTGTCAACCAATGGTGGGATTCAAAATTTTATACTACTGGTTATTTGGGCGTGGCATGGCTTGGTGGGTGTGGCTTGGTGGGCATGGCAGGGAAGTATACTGAAAAATCCCCATTCCCACCCACCCCACTAAGCTGCTTTCCATCTCTGTTCTCCATTGCAGGGCAACAAAAGAAGACCCAGCCAATCAGTTGGGACTCAAGAGGCAGAGAATAGATGGGGGTGGGGCCAGTCAGAGGTGGTATTTGCTGGTTCTCTGAACTACTCAAATTTTCCTCTACCGGTTCTCCAGAACTGGTCAGAACCTGCTGAATACAACCTCTGCTTTCAACCCTTCCTTCATCCTTTCTTCAATATTTCTTTTGCAATTTGATTCCAATTCATTCTTTCTTTATGACTATGTACCAAATGCACATCTATTATCACTTTTTGTAATGATCATTCTCTTATCTGTATTTTTTCATTCTTGCCCCTTTTCACTTCGTCATTCTATCAAGCATTCTTTTTCAAATTTCACATTTCCTTTATTTCTGGAGCACTCTGTGATGTAATTCTTTTTGCTCTCTTGCAACATCTCCCTTTCCTTACATCCACTTTTAGTTTATTTTGGTTTTGTTTTAAAACCACATCATACATAAAGGCTAAGCAGATGAAAAGAAAAATGTGAAAACATTGTGAAAAAAAATTCTTACAAGTCTTTTAATCTTTTTGATGAAACTAACTGAGATAGCTAAACTGACTGCTTTAAATAAAGAAAAAATACAGCTAACTTTGTTTCCACTTGGAAACCATTCCTGGACTTTGTGCTTGAGGTGGAAAAAAATTAAAAACATTGGGTTTTGCTGATTAGATAGGTTTGTTGTTATAAAAAATAACTAGTATATATTGCTATGTAAAAGCAAAAAAGTTAAGGCTGTATATCTTTTATTTTACAGTGCTAAAAAGAATTGGAAGTCAATGCTTTTCTTTCTTTCCCCCGTTTTCCCCTATCCTTTTTCCTATTTTTCCTCCTTTACTTGTATTTTATGTTTTGATGAACTAATAAATATTTCAAATGGCAAAAGTCTTTTAAGCATTTAATATCTGACAACTGCCTCTAGATTTATTTCATGATATCCACCAAGATCTGCTTCTGGACACATCTGGAAAATTTGTAAAGTGGACTTATTTTCAGTTTATATTCCTACCTGCAGGATCTTGTAGGTGCCCAACATAGCTGCAACATAATGAAAGAGCTCAGAATCTGTCTCTTCCAGAACAGCAAACAATTTTTTTTCCTTCCACACCTGTAGTTTGGGACAGTCTTTTGGCCAATGGAGAGTAAATCTATCATGGCTTCATGGGTTATTCTTTCATTCAAATAATTTTCATAGATGTTGTAGCTCAGAGTGATGTTGGGTAAGAGTCTTGGATTCTGGTTGATTTCGTGAATGGCAAAGAAGAAGGGCAAAACATGCCAGTAACTTACATATGGCAAACTGCAACATAAGATATATCAGTGTGATATTTATTGAAGGTTGTCCCTTAGGCCACTTTCAAACATTCAACTAGATTTCAATCTGAGAATTCTACCCAGAAAACCCAGAAATCACAGCCTAAAACTTCAATGGAATAATTATGGCAAAGAAGGATAGGATAGTATCAGTATTTTTCCTTGATACACTGCTGTATAAGAAAGTGTTTTCAATCAATAATTGCTTGTTCTGTTACAAAAAAAAAAAAACAGCATTCCACACTCTTCTAGGTGTAGACTTCTCTGGATGGCTCTGTTAGAAATAGAATCTTCTTGACATCCGTGGGGCTTCTTCCCCAAAGAGAGAAGAGAAAGAAATGTTCTTTATGTCACACAAAATGATCCTCAGAGAAAGCTCCAAAGCTGGTTTTCCTCCCTCAAAATTATGAATTAGGGAGAGAACACAAAAAGAACTTTTCCAGCAAAATGAACACATTTATGATAAAGGCAAAGGGAAAATATCCAGCCAGCTATAGGAATCATCATGCAAATAAGCTTCTATTTGCCATTTTATTTCTTTTTCATTGCCTTAAATATTCAAACTGGTTGAAGCTAAGTATAAATAAAGCAAACCCAAAGTAGTAGAATGCTTTGTTACATCATAGCATTATCTTATTTCTTTATAATTGTCAGCTCTAGAGCATCAGAAGCTTTTTCTGTACATCATTCTGCTGCTATGATTAACAGATTAACAGAGTTGGAAGGGACCTTGTAGATCGTCTAATCTAACCCTCCACCCAAGCAGGAGACCCTACACCATTTCTGACAAAAGGCAGTCCAGTCTCTTCTTGAAAGTCTCCAGTGATGAAGCTCCCATGACTTCTGGAGGCAAGCTGTTTGATTGGTTGATTGCTCTCACTGTCAGAAAACTTCTCCTTATTTCTAGGTTAAATTTCTCCTTATTCATTTTCCATCCATTATTCCTTGTCTGGCCTACAGATGCTTTGGAGAATAGTTTGACCCCTTCCTCTCTGTGACAGCCCCTCAACTATTGGAACACTGCTATCATGTGTCCCCTGGTCTTTCTCTTCACTAGACTAGCCAGGCCCAATTCCTGTAACCTTTCTTCATAGAGGAATGCAAAGGAATGCAAGAGCATCACCTCGAAGCCTGCAGCTATGCCAGCACCTCAAAGTCAAATGCTGGGAAAGTTTACTAGACAAAAGAGTCCATTACCCAAACAAAATGAAGGAAAAAAAATGACTGCGGGTGAACTGAGGAAAAAGGGGATGTGTAATTATGCTACTTGTGTATAAAACTATCAGAAATAGTTTTGATACTTCTGCATCCATGCCACCTCAGTAAATTGTACTCTTGGAAAATGAAACTGCCCCAGCAATATTTATTTGCTGAATGAACTGCGTGGGATGGTTAATACCATCCTAGTTTCAAAATTCTTTCATTTTTTCTTTCCCTCTTTTTTTCCACTTCCATACCTAAACCCTATGTTTTCTATGTGTTCCTGAGCCAGATCTCTCACCCACTATCCCAAACTAGCTTCTTTGCTCTGTACCATCCCTCTGCTCAAGGCTATTTGTGATGAGGATTGTGATGAGTGATGATTCTCCAAGCTTATGCCCTGTGATGACCCATGGTCTCTCAAAATAATGCAAAACCCAAAACATACATTAAATTCCGGTAATGCCTTCAACTTAAACTTCACTGTTTTTTTAGGCACAGTTTAAAGTCACAAAAGTAAATAATGAGGCAAAACCAAAACAAACCACATTGATGAGAGTTCTGAAGCAAGCCAAGATAACTAATCATAAACTCCAGGAAAATAACTGAGAAGAGGCCATGGGAAGAACACCAGCAAAGATAAACCTCTTTCAAAGTAAACACTAAATTGACTCCAGCAATTCTGACAGTTAAAAACTTATGTACATAGCTCCCAACGGCAAGCCACGAGGAAGATCATGGTAATCTCCTCTTGAGTAGACCTCGCTTTTCCATGATCCTCTCCTCCCTGCGTGACGTAGGATGGATAGGAGATGGGCCTAGATCCTCCTCTGATTGCTCAGCCAGCCTCTGTCCTTCCCCAGCCTCCTCCACTACCTCTGGAGCCACATTCCCACTCCCTGTTGGCTGTTCCTCCTCTGCCTCAGAGTCAGTCTTCACCAGGGGCATAACATGCCCAGGGTTAGGATTCAATTTTTTTAACAACCAGTTCTGTGGGCATGGCTTAGTTGGTGGGTAGTAATGTGACTGGCTGGGTGTGGCCAACTCAATATCACTCACATCGAGGCATCTATCTCCTCACCTGGCTTCTCAGGACTGTGGGGATGCTGCAATAGTCGTAAGTGTGAAAAATGGTCGTCACTTTTTTCAGTGCCATTATAACTTTGAATGGTCACTCCACACAAGCAAAGTACCAGCAAAGGAGTGGAAAAAAACTCCAGAGAAGCTCCAGAGATAGGAACTCTAGTCCTGCCAAGAAGGTAATAAGGGTTAATGGAGAGGCAGTTTCTGTAAGCAACACCAGAATGTTTTCTTCCTTCCTTCCTTACAGGATGAGGCCAGTAATTTCTCCTAACAACCAGTTCTCCAAAGTGCTTAGAATGTTAACAACAGGTTCTAGTGAATACGTGTGAACCTGGAGAATCCCACCCCTGCTTATGCCCCAAACATAGATACAAAAGAGAAGGTAGATGAGTTTTACGGTCAAGTTTGATTTGAAATTGAATACTTAAGCAAGATTGAGTGTTATTTTTGAAGGCTGGAATGTCAAAACAGGAAAGAGCAAGGAGTAAAATGTAGTTATAGGATTAAAGGAGATATGGAATTGCTTCACTGGTAATGTCCTGAACTAACAAAGATGACATCTATATACATGACTACATTATTGATACAAGGAGGTGGAATACGCTGCAAAGTTCTTGAGAAATTATTTGAGAAGTGCCCAGAGTTACTTTAAATAGGAGGCCATACTAATATTTTATAATAAATGAATAATTAAAACAAATTATATTAATGAGATATCTTTTTCTGCCTCTTCCTCTCTCCTTCTGAAAAATTCTGCGTAAAAAAGTTCTGCTTTCTTGATTTGATTTGTCTCTGTTCTTGCCATGTAAACATTAGTCCTTCTGGAATCAGCCATCTATAATTCACCTCCTTTTTCAGTAGCATTTTGGTAAAAAATCGATATTCTCTTCTCATCTCTCTCACTCTTCTGGGTATTTGTTTTAAAAACACAATCTCTTTGTCTTTGTATTTCAACGTCTTCTCTCTTGCCGCTTGTAATATTTGTGTTTTGATGGATTTTTGGGTAAATCTGATATGGACTTCTCTTGGTAAATTATTTCTCATCGCATATCTTGTGAAAACTCGGTATACCTTGTCTACTCCATCCATCATCTTTTCCTCTGTTATTTCCAAAGCATCATCCAGCATTTCTATCATTATCACAGCCAAATTTTGTCCTTTTTCTTCCTCTATGTTTTGAAATCTGAGATAAAATTCTGACCTCTCCATCTCCCACTTCAGCATCCCACTTTTACCTTGTTCAACCACTGTTAGTCTGCTGTCAATATTTCCAATCTTCTCCTCTCTTTGTTTACCTTCTTCTTTGATTTTTTGGAATCTCTCATCATACTTTGCCATCATTTGTTGAATATTTCCCACTTTTTCGTTGGTCTTCCCTGTTCTTTGTTCAATGTTCTCTATTCTTTGTTCAATAGTATCTGATTTTATCTTGAGATCTTGGATTTCTTGCATAATCACCTGTAAAGTCACTTTTTCTTGTTCTTTATCTTGCTTTAATATTGTCTGGATTAAACGCTGTCCTCCAGATGGTGGGGAGGCAGAAGTAGAGATAGAGACACCAGAGGGTATGAGTTTCCTACTCATTTTAAATAATTCAAGACCTTCAAATTCTTTTAAACTTTAATCCAATTGGTAAGGTAGCCAATTATAATCCAAAATGGAAACGCCCAATAGTAAAAAGCCCAATGGTAAAAAGGAAAAAGAAAAAAAATTCTTCAGGTTCTTCTGGACCCTAATCCAATTATGAAATAATCCACAATAAAGGATAAAAATAAAAAGAAGGAAAAAGCCCAATAGTAATAAGGAAAAAAGAACAAAACGAAAGAAAGATTTCTTCAGGTTCTTCACACCTTAATCCAGTTAAAAAATCTCAATAATAAAAAAAAAACCAAAATAGTCCAAGAACATGGATGGAAAAAGCAAAAATCCCAGTGGAAAAGGGGAAAAAAAGAAAAGGAGAAAAATTCTGAGGTTTTCCCTTTAAAATAAAAAGCAAAAATAAAAATATTGCTAAAATAAAAGTTTACAGTAAAGCTGGTAAGGAGGGGTAATGCAACTAAAAGAAGATAAGAAAACACACTGCACTTTGTTTAATTGTCCAAGGCTCTTATTATGACTCTCTTCTCCTCAAGCTTCAAAGCCAAGCCTCAAGTGTTAAATTGTTGATAGAAGTCCAGAAGAACACCTGTAATAATATTCTGCCGTGCTCTTCCCTCTATCTTACAGAATTAAACAGAGTGATTCCAGGTCTGTAAAAAAAGTTAGACAAGACTGTATACTCACTTCTTATTCATTTTGTATGCTGAATGAATATTAAAGAAGTGTAGTTTAGAAGACAAATAATATAGTTTTAAATTGGTGGAAGAAACATCAATAACCTTATGCTATTTATGGATAGTAACATTAATCACATAAGAGAAAGAATTTGTCATAACTACACAACACATGCGTTTGCATCGAAGCCACAGCAACCTGAAGGATGGCATTCCTCTTCATCAGAATAAACTCTGTATCATAATTATTTGCACGGTCTATGTAAAATGCTGTGAGGTGAAACTCTATGTATTAACCACGATTCATGTGAGTTCATACGAATAAATATCATTAAAAATGGTAATCATAGGTAATAAGGGTAATCAGGGGTAATGAACGGTAATGAGAGGAAATCATTATAAATATCAAGTCCCAGGAAACTCGGGTTAGATCCAACTTTATTTGGTTTGCTAAGCTATTATCTCGGACTCCTTGCGGAGGAAGGATTAAACAATACGCTTTTGTGTTATGAAATACTGAAGTGAAGAGTGTCTTATTTTCTCCCTGCATTTGTGCCAAGGAGTAGCTGAGAGGAAAGTTGGATCTCTTACATCCTATAATATTTCGTTACCTGTGATATTATGGCTGAAGGTACTGCTGTTGATGGAGGTTTTGAGGATGTTTCGGAGGTGGATGTGGATATTGCTGTTGGAGGGGCTGTCGTGGTGCCTGAGCAGCCTTCAATTCAGTTGGACAATAATGTGGTGTCTTTGGAAAGTGAACAAACAAATGATGCAAGATGTGAAAAGGGTCCTCAGCCTGTAGTAAGGCCGAAAATCCGGAAGGAACGGAAAGCAGGATTGGAGTTGAGAGACAATATGAGGGGAAAGGTTTCACAAGGGATACCTCCTACTTTTATGCCGCTGACCTCCAGGACATTTGAGAAGTGGAGAAAACGGCGGATTGCTGATGAAGATGAATGTAGTACTTCTACGACCAGTTTAAATGCTAGTACGTTGGAACTGCTCCATGTCAAGTATGGTGACTTAAGCATTCGTGACTCTACTCCCCCAACCATTTGGGAAAGTCCAGGGAGGGGATTTAGAACAGAAGACATATCTTTATTTAGTTCAAGTGCCAGAGATAGCAGGGAGATGCGTAAGAGGAAGTCAGAGGGAGCATTTTCTATGGAAGTAGATGAATGATTAGCAGATTTAGTAGGAGTATGAGGAACTCGGAGTAAAACCTCTAAACCAGTCCCATGTTCCAGGGTTAAATTTAAGGTTGTGCAAATGGGGAATAGACAAACAATTCACTCCTGGGGTCCATCAGGCACATCTGGATATTGGCCCCAAAGAATGGTTTTAGGTGGTCCTTCTCCTATAAACACTTCCTTTGATGGGAACCCTGATAGGTTAGCATTATTTTTAAGCCAAATTGTGAACCACCTAGAATTATATTCAAATAGCCATCCTTCTCAATGGTCTATTATAGATAACTGATAACTACAGTGTTAACAGGTGATGCTGCCAATTGGGTTGCAGAGTTGCATAGTGTGCATGCAAAGGAATTGATAGTTGGTTTGTTTTTGGATGCACTCAAAGTTCAATTTGAATATAGGTCAAGAATACATCAATATGAAGAAGCATTAATGTCACTGAAGCAGGATGGGAGGCCTGCTGTGGAGTATGTCAGAGAATTTCAGAAATTAGCAGCTAGGTTGCACACCTGGCCAGAAAGACTATTGATTAGAGAATTTAGATCTGGTTTGGATAGAGGATTGAGGCAGGCTTGTCTTTATAGGGGGGGGGTCCCCAGAAACTGGGGGAATGGTATAAAACAGCTGTGGAGTTGGATGTGGGACTGAGGGAGTTCCGTCTTATGTTTGGGGGGGCCCAAAGACAATCAGTAGGAGCAGTAGCACTATGGGGCAAACTGGGGGAGGAGACTAAAAGGATTGGTAGGGGAATAGGGTCCATGAGGTGTTTCAAGGTCTGGGACATAGGGTAATGGAGTGTCCATCTATCAAACCAAATGATAGAAAACAGGTGGCTCGCATTCTTAGCACCACAAGTAGCAATTTACCAGGTGGTATCATGCCCCGTGGTATGAAACAAGGGACAGTTACATCTGAAAGATCTCAAGGGGTGTCACAAAAAATGAACATGGAAATAATGACAAATAGACATGAGAGGAAAACACCTGATGGCAAACAACTACCCAAGGTAGTCTCGGGGTTATACGATAGTGGAGATGACAGTCCGGATGAGGATGATTTGGGTAGCAATCCTGGGCGACCATTTGTTATACCAGTATAACAACTGGAAAATCTAACAAGTAAATTGAGGGGTCAGTATGGAGCATTAATCGACACTGGATGTACTAGATGTTTAATTAGTAAAAAAGTGGTCAATAAATTACAGTTATCAGTGGAAGAACTGCCCAAACCTATGCATTTTGAACAAGTGGATGGTTCATTATTAGGTGGGAGTCCTGCTACAATAATGACAATCCCTATCAAACTAGAGATAGGGAGTCATTGGGAGTCTTTACGATTTATTGTAGTACCACAGATGAGGGAGGCACTAATTTTAGGTCTAGTATGGTTAGACAAATGGAAGCCGACGATATGGTGGGAAGACTGTTTTAGGAAGTTACTAATTGCAGTTGGCCCTATGTCCCCTCCATATGTAAATAATAGGGAAGTTGTAACAGCTATAGATGATTCTGAAGAACTACGCTTTCCAGAGGAATATAAAGACCTAGCAGATGTGTTTAGCAAAAAGGACTGTGAAACATTACCACCACATAGAACAACTGATTGTGCAATTGATTTAATTCCTGGAGCAAAGTTTCCAAAACCATGAATGTATGCCATGACTCCAAAAGAGATGGAGGAAATGAGACAATATGTAGATAAAGTCTTTATAACTTCGCTTTGTCCCTTCCTTCCTTGTCAAATCTAGCCTTTTTACCCCCCCCCTCAGTCTCCCACTTTTTAATCTCCCCTCTCTGTTGTATTCCTCTTTTCCATTGCTTTCCATCATTATATTGATTTTTCACTTTCATTATATCAATTTTTACTTCTCCCTTTCTTGTTTTTTTAGAGCTTAAATTCTTGATTTTCTTCTCCTTTTTACCCTTTTTTAAAATCATATGTCCATTAAAGATGCCTTCTTCTTCATCGTCCCAGCCTCTTTCTTGTTGCATTTCCTGGTAACCAGAAATTGCCATTTCTAAAAAGCAAAAGATAGATCCAAAAGAGCCACCTTCCTCTTTTATTAATTTTTCAAACTGCATTTTCAATTCTTCAAAAGACACCATTGTAAACAGAAAAGGATTTTTTTTTAAGCAGTCCAAATGTTTTCTTAGTCTTTCAAAAGATAGTTAAAGTCCCAAAGTCATGAAGCAATCAAAATCAGTACATTGAGTGCATTCTGTTTCGCTTTCTTACTTGCTCTTCCTGGGGGAGAATTCAATTACATGATTCCAAGACATTTTTTGGAAGTTTTATTGCAATTTAATCTCTAATCTTATAAAACTCCAAGCAGTCTCCTTCAACAAATGTTAGTATAAATCATTTGCCTCTCTTCCTTCCCCCTTAAATCAAAAAGATTTGAATTTTTAAGTATCAGTATTTGAAAATGTAATTTCCCCTTGGCTTCAATTTTGAAAGTTAATACCTTCTGCTGCCAATATGGATGTTTCGGATTTCCATCTGCTGCCTCCGTGGGAAGGAAAGTGAGGAGAGAAAAAAAAGTTTTCCCTTTACTCTTCCACCGCAGCTTAACGATCCTTTGGGAAACAATATATCACTTGAAAAGCCAAAGTTCCAGGGTATTCAGATGTTAATTGTTGTCCAGGTTCAGCCAAAAGCTTTTTCTGTTTTCTCTTCCTTCAGCACCCCTCCTGCGCAATCTTTTTCCGGATGCCAGCAACCGGAAGTGTCCGACATTTCGCTTCTCATCCAGAGCAGAAGAAGCTTCTTGGATGAGAAGTGAAACATCTTTAAAGAAAGCCAGACAGTCCAGTTGCCTCTTGAACCTTTGGGATAACTATGAATTGGATGACTGAGAATCTCCACAGACAGATCCATAATCCTATTTTAACAAGAGCAATGTTAACTGTTAGGACTGGTGTCGCTAAGTGGTGCAGTAGCTTTATAACCACATTGCTTAGTGACTTAAATAAAGGTCCCATTACTATCATTAAGTGTGGATTACCTGTAATTAAACTGACAAAACAATCTTCAGGATTAATATTCTGTGAAATAATTACATTAAAATCACATAGCTAATATACACCGTACTTTTCGGAGTATAAGACGCACTCCCCCCCCCAAAAAAAAAAACAGTGGGTGGAGATGTCTATGCATCTTATACAGTGAATAATGCAGTGGGAGGAGGGAGTTTGGGGCAGCATTGATCAGCTGTTCTAGAATGGTCCACAATGGCGGTGAACGGGCCACAGTGAATGGATGGTAGCGGCGAATGGGCCAGATGAATACTGGATGGATGCTGGGAGGTAGAGGAAATTTTTTCTTCTTCTTTTCCTCCCCAAAAGCTAGGTGCTTCTTATACTCGAGAGGGTCTTACACTCCAAAAATACGGTTTCTGAAACCAATATGAATAAACTGGCACTGGGAATCCTTCATGACTTAGTTTTTACATGAGATTAATATCTGTTGCTAACAATGGTGAATGTTTTTGTTAGTGTCTCGTTATGAATAATGCTTTGTTTCTTCTTGTTTGATGTTCATATTTTAATTGATATCCCTTGTTCTTCCTTTGATCATTAATTCTATAAAACTATTACCAGAACTTGGTGCTGGGTTATGGGCACCACCAATCAGGTATTGAAGACAAAGCAGCACAGAGAATCTGGAGAATCTGACAAAGATGCAGCACAATAAGCCCAAGCCGGTAGCTAGAATGAAGAAGATCTGTACAGCCACCATGTACTTCCCTTTGGTGATCAGATAGATGGGAACAAAGGAGACCCAAATGCTGCAGAAGACCAGTGTGCTGAAGGTGATTGGCTGCACTTGGCTTCATTGAAGCTCCCTAGTACTTTGCAGGATATAAAAGTCACCAGGAAGCAGATGGCAGCCAGA
>NW_020770676.1:0-19905 GCF_900518735.1 Pseudonaja textilis | reverse complement strand
CAGCAAAGCTTTCCTTGAAGGCGTCTGCAGCCGATAACGGAGTCTCTTGCCTCTCGCTCCTTTCAGCTTAAACGAGGCTGGGATCATAATAATAATAATAATACTATGATGGCTTAATTATATCCTGAGTAGAAAGGACCGTTTTGGTGCCTCCGATGGTGCATCACTTATTCGCCTCCTTGGATTGGGGGAACTTGGCTGAAAGTCTATCCGCCGCCATCACCCCTTCTTCTTTGGACTGCTTCATGTGGGTCTACCCTTGAAGACCCCATAAGTGGGGCAGATGGGGGCAGCCCAAAGCGCCAGACAGACCGGGGCCCATCTTGGTCCCAGGGGCCACAGCGGTGGTCCTTTCCTTCAGGGGATGGACGTCCGGGAGGACTGAGAACATCTGTCAAAGTTGGAACCCTTCTTTGGGGGTGAACTTTCTCGGTGGCAGTCTTCTTCTTCTTTGGAGGAACATCTTCTAGATGACTCCCAGTGCCTTGCCAGTGAAGATCTGGCTTTGAAAGCTTGAGGTATGTCTGTGTGTGGGGTGTGTGTGTGTGTGTGCGTGTCAAAGTTATTGTGAAGAAGGAGGTCCCTGTCTTAGGATGCTTTGATGGGAGGTTATACTCTTGATGGGAAGTTTGTGGCAATTCTAATCTGTTGCCTCATGCAATTTCTTCTCTTATTGCGATGCAAGGCTTTTAGCAGAATAGCAGACGGGGAAAGGACCTTAGAGGTCTTTTAGTCCAACCCCCTGCTTAGGCAGGAACCCTTACACCATTTCAGACAATGGGCTGCCCAGCCCCTTCTAGAAAACCTCCCGCGATGGAGCACCCACGACTTCTGGAGGCAACTTCTGCTCCACTGGTTAATTCTTCTTGCTGTCAGGAAATTTCTCTTTAATTCTAGGTTGCTTCTCTCCTGGATTAGTTTCTATCCGTTGGTTATTTATCCTCTCTGGTGCTTTGGAGACTAGAACATAGAATAACATGATTGGAAGGGATTGTGGAGGTCATCTAGTCCGAGCAGGAGACCCTATACCAATTCAGACAAGTCTTCTTAAAAACTCCAGTGATGGGAGCACCCACGACTTCCGGTGGCAAGCTCTTCCACCGGTGAATTGTCCTAACTCTTAGTAAACTTCTCCTTAATTCCAAGTTGCTTCTCTCCTCATTAAGTTTCCATCCGTTCGATCCCATCCTTCTTTCCTGCCCTGAATGGGAAATCGTTTCCCGATTTTGGGGAGAAGGCTAAACTTCGGAGTCTGTTTGTCGTGATGTCAGCGTTGACAAGGGCTTTTACGCTCTTTTTACGTATCACCCTGGGAGGATGTCGCTCCCTTCTGGGAGAAGGTTTCCAAATATTTCCACATTCTGGAACCGCTTTGTTCCCTTGGACATCCGACTGGCAAAGCCACGAGATTCGTTTCTCTCGCCATGCACGCGATACACATAAGACATAAGAATTTATTTGTCATTACACTCGCAAGCGGGTGCAACGAAATGAGGGGCTCTTCCACAAGTCAAACTGGACAACACCATCGAAAGAAAAATAAAACTAAACACAACAGACCATACAATAATCTCTATACAATTTAAAAATGTAAATACCCCATTACTCTCAGCCATTAAATTCCACAAAAATCTTATGACCCTGCATTCAAACTCAAAAGTGCACTTGGATAAAAACACATAGACTGGGTTGGTTCTCCATGCCCTGGAATATACGCGGGTACATGCATCGTTTTGTATTTATTTCTCTTGTCATGTTTATATCGAAAGTGGAGAGCTGCATGCAACGCGTCATTTCGTTTTAACCTACGCCGATTAATGTCCATTTCAAGACACTTAAGTTACTATAAGTCGTCAGGGGTGTTAAACCCCGATTTCAGTGAGGGCCACATCAGGGTTATGTTTGACCTCAGAGGGCCGGGGTGACCATGGCCAGCTGGACATCGCTTGTGTTGGGGTTGCCTGTGTCAGACGGAAATGGATCTCGGGGGGGCTGTGCATGATCCCCCAGGCCCCGTTTTCAGCACAAGGGCCTCCTGATGCGCCCTGCCAGCGTTTTCACTCTCAGCTGTGAGAGGGGTCTCGGGGTCCAAGTGGACAACCATTTAAATGGGAGCCGACTGTGTGTAGCAGCTGCCAAAAAGGCCAACACAGTTCTAGGCTGGATAAACAGAGGGATACAATCCAGATCAAGGGAGGTACTAATACTGCTCTGTAAAGCCTTAGTAAGACCACACCTGGAGTACTGCACCCAGTTTTGGTCACCACACTATAAAAAAGATATTTGAGGCTCTAGAAAAAGGACAGAGAAGAGCAACCAGGAGGATGAGGGGACTGGAGACTAAAACATGGAGACAGTTGCAGGACCTGGGCCTGGCTAGTCGAGGGAAGAGAAGGACCAGGGGAGACAGGAGAGCAGCCTTTCAGTATTTGAGGGGCTGCTACAGAGAGGAGGAAGGGGTAAAACTATTTTCCAAGGCACCTGAAGGCCAGACAAGGAGTAATGGATGGAAACTGAACAAGGAGAGATTCAACCTGGAAATAAGGAGGAATTTTCTGAAAGTGAGGACAATCAACTTATGGAACAGAAGTTGCCTTCAGAAGTTGTGGAAGTTTCATCCCTGGAGGCTTTCAAGAAGAAACCGGACTGCCCTCTTTCAGAAATGATGTAGGATCTCCTGCTTGGGTGAGGGGTTGGACTAGGTGACCTCCAAGGTCCCTTCCAACTCTGTTAATCTGTTAACAAAGAGGATTGTTAAAAAGAGGTTAAATGAGATTCTAGAAGGAGTGCAGAGAAGAGCAACCAGGATGACGAGAGGACTGGAGACTAAAACATACGATGGACGGTTGCAGGAACCGGGCCTGGCTAGTCTGGTGAAGAGAAGGACCAAGGGAGACAGGAGAGCAGTCGTCCAATATTTGAGGGGCTGCCACAGAGAGGAGGAAGGGGTCAAGCTATTTTCTAAAGCACCCGAAGGCCAGACAAGGAATAATAATGGATGGAAACTCGTCAAGGAGAAAAGCAACTTAGAACTTAGGAGAAATTTCCTGACAGTGAAAACAATTAACCAGCGGGACAGCTTGGCTCCAGAAGTTGTGGCTGCTCCAACACTGGAAATTTTTAAAAAGAGGTTGGATAACCATTTGTCTGAAGTGGTGTCGTGTTTCCTTCCTACACAGTGGGTTGGACTAGAAGACCTCCAAGGTCCCTTCCAACTCTGTTGTTATTCTTTTATAGAGGACTGCAGGAGGACCCTCACGGCCGAAAACGGGGCCTGGGAGAACTGCATGTGCCCCGGCCGTCTGCGCTCCATTTTCGTTGGCCGAGGCACCGCGGGCCACATCTAAGCACCTCGTGGGGCTGGATCGGGCCCTCGGGCCTTGAGTTTGACCCCCCCTCCCCGGTTCTAAATCTCCATTCTAACTCTAAGGACTTTTGCTGCCCCAGCCTTGAACGCAGCGCCCCAGAAACCCTTCCAAGGGCAGAGAAAGGAAGACCGAGGTGCCCCAGGCAGCTGGGGGGGGGTCACTCGGGGTACCGAGGGCGGCCGAGAACGAAGCTTCCTCCCACCCGGCTGCTCTTCGTGCCGGAGCCAGGCCGGTCAAAGGAGGCGCTCGCCTGCCCTTGGAATTGCTACCTGGCTGGATTGAAGTGCTTAAAAGCCGCGCTTGACTGTCAGCGTGTGGAGAGCAGCCGGCCGGCATAATGTGCTGACCGTGGGCGCATAATGGGCCACCCCCCCACCGCATCAGCGGAGACCTGGAGTATTAAATCAGCGTTAGCCTGCGAGGCAGATCTTGTGAGCCTCGGGTGGCCGGCTGAGATTTACATGCCTAATTTAAGGCCGTGAAAAACCCACCCCGCCCTCTCCGGCGGAGAAGTAGGTGGGGGGGGGGGCTCTTGCCATTTGAAGTATTGCTGATGGATAAATTTAGGGGGCTTTTTGAGCCTTCTCCTCACCCCCACCCTTCTCCTCTTGTACCTGGGCACATAGGTGGAGAAAGGCTGTTGTCGGGGACGAGGCACGGAAACCGATCGGCGGATGGGGGAGTCTGGAACCGAAAGGGATGGTTTTCCCCCTTTGGCAAATTTGGGGATTGTGGGCAAAGGATTTGCCCGTTTGAGAGCCCCTTTTTCTCCCTGTCTTCTCTTCTCACCGCCCCCCTGGGAAAAGGCATCCCTTTGCCTTGTTTAAATTGTCAAGTGTGCAGCGGGCACAACGATGATGACGGATTTTGTTCTCGTTGCCTTGATGCGCGTTCAGGGCTCTGTATGGGACTTGCAGTAATTAAAAAAAAAAACCAACAACAACAACCCACAATATTAAAATACGGGCGCAATAACGGGAGGCCGGCGTGACGGATGAAATACAGCCTTCAATAAAATCACTCCAACCTGGCAAATTAAAAAGCTGCTGAAAGCACAACTTTGCCAGCCCCTCCGAAGGTAATTGGAGACGGAAAAACACCTTCAGCTCCCCGAGCAAGACTTGGGCTCGGCTGCGCGGGAAAGACGTTCTCCACAGCTCTTCCTCAGCGCTGGAGAGGCGGTACAGGTTAACAGCGTTGGGAGGGACCTTGTAGGTCATCTAGTCCAACCCCCCCCTCCGCCCAAGCAGGAGACCCTACACCATTTCTGACCGATGGGTGTCCAATCTCTTCTTGAAAGCCTCCAGGGATGAAGCTCCCACAACTTCTGAAGGCAACTTCTGTTCCAGGGGTTGATGGTTCTCCCTGTCAGAAAACGTCTCCTTATCTGAATCTCTCCTTGTTCAGTTTCCATCCATCCTTCCCTGTCTGACCTTCGGGTTGCCTTGGAGAATAGCTTGATCCCTTCCTCCTCTCTTGATGACTAGATGAGCCAGAAAAGTTCCTTCCAACTCGTGTTAATCTGTATCTGTGAAGCATCCCTTTTCCCTTAATCACACACACACACACACAGACATCACACCCCTTTGTGTCTTTTGTTGAGCCTTCCAATATTAATCATGAATTAAAAGGGTCTGCGAGGGGAAGGTTGCGTAACCTCCCAAGCCCCTTCCTCTTCCCACCCTCCGCGGGAACGCGACGCCGAGGCGGGCCCCGTCGCCCACCGTGAACTTGCCGTCACACCGGGCGATCTCTGCGTTGTGCCAAGACTTCTCCCGCGGCAGACAAATATATGAAATGACAGATTCCAGAGAACAGATTGTGCCGGCCACCTTGGCAGGTCCCAGCAGACGGGGAGGGGTGGGGAGAGACTGAACGGGATTAAACAGCTGGGCGGGTGGCTGCTCAGAAAGACAGAGAGGAAGAGGGTTTGAGTGACGGATGGGGAGATTCCTTTGGGGGGGGTGTTAGTGATTGGGGACAAACCCCCAAAACAGAATGTGCAGCAGCAGTCAAGCCAGGCAGCCAAATGAGAGAGGAAGGGCCCTAGAGTTTTACACACACTGATGACAAACACTGTTTTGTAGTTTAAATAGTTGTTTAATCCAATTAGAGTTTAAACATTGTCAATCAGTCCATATGTCATTCACAAAAATATCCATTCAGTAACTTAGTCCATTTACTATTCAGTTCTATATCCTTATCTGCTTGTAAAGATATCTTCTCCTCTGATACCTTTCCTTTTGAAGACAACGCTGAGTATTCACAGGATATCAGCACATCAATGAAATAGTCCTTTCGTTCAGGTATTCAAACAGTTGTAGCAAACAGTAGCAAACAAACAGTAGCAAGCAGAAAAACAAGCAGAGAGAGGTTACGTTTCTCTTACTGCCTTTTATTGCCGTTTGTAACCGCACCCTTAATTAGTTAATTACAAGCAGTTTTGTGCTTAAAGCTACAAGTTACAAACACCCAAACCTTGGTTTTATATATTTATTCACCCAAACTTAGTTGGTGTATCAATGTTATACCCAACAGGGGGCAGGAAACACACACAGCCACAACCCCCCCGCCCTTTTCCCCGGAAGCATTATTGGGACGAGTCCATGAAAGCCATTTTCGGAGGACATTTTGGGTGCTAGTCAATAATAGGAGCACCCAAATGTCCTCTGCTCATCTCCCTTCTTCAATCTGAACAGAGCTGGAAGGGACCTTGGAGGTCGTCTAGTCCAGCCCCACCCTTGCTCAAAGAGGAGACCTTAGACCAGAGGTCTCCAACCTTGGCCACTTTAAGACTTGTGGACTTCAACTCCCAGAAGAGACTGGACGGCCATCTGTCAGAAATGGGGCAGGATCTCCTGCTTGGGTGGGTGGGGGTTGGGCTAGATGACCTATAAGGTCCCTTCCAACTCTTGTTATTCTATTCTAAATATAAAGAACAGTTGCACGAACTGGGCCTGGCTAGTCTAGGGAAGAGAAGGACCAGGAAGAGATTCAAGAAGAGATTGGACTCCCATCAGTCCACAAGTATCCAGCTCTGCTGGCTGGAGAATTCTGGGAGTTGAAGTCCACAAGTCTTAAAGTGGCCAAGGTTGGAGACCTCTGCCTTAGACCATTTCAGTCCAGCCTCTTCTTAAAAATCTCCAGTGATGAAGCACTTACAAGTTCTAGTGGCAAACTGTTCCGCAGGTTAATTGTCCCCCCCTATCAGGAAGTTTCTCCTTAATTCCACGTTGCTTCTTCCCTTGGCGAGTTTCCAACCGTTGCTTCTTGTCCTGTTTTTTTCAGTGCTTTGGAGAGTAGGTGGACCCCCTCGTCTTCTTTGGGGCAGCCCCTCAAATACTGGAATACTGTTATTGTTGGTGAGATTCTTGGTAAAATTAATGATAATTCAATTCTATCATTATATAATTAATATACAGGTAGTCCTCGACTCACTACGGTTCCTTTAGTGAGCATCCCAAGTTAGAACAGCACTCAAAAAAAGAGTCTTATGGCCATTTTTCACACTTAACGACCGTTGCAGCATCCTCCCATGGTCACATGATCAGAATTTGGATGCTTGACAACTGACTCTTATTTATGATGGTTGAGTGTCCCAGGGAATCTCGTGATCCCCTTTTGCGACCTTCCGACATGCAAAGTCGACGGGGAAGCCGGATTCAGTTCACAACCAGGTTCCTAACTTATCAAATGCAGTGATTCACTTAACAACCGAGGCGAGAAAGGCCATAAAATGAGGCCAAGCTTACGTAACAAAAGACATTTTTGGGCTCATAAGTCAAGGACTACCCATATATAGTGAATGATTATACGTGGTTACAGCCTATGTATAATTAACAATAATTCTTATCTCAATCATTTTTTATCTTTATTGTATAAAATGCAAAAAATAAAAGGAAACAGCAAATTGAATTAAGACCGGAGACTATTCTATTAGGTATAGTAACGGGAAAATATGAGTATTTAATGCTATATTTGTTAACGGCAGCAAGACTAATTTATGTACAGAATTGGAAAAATGATAGTATCCCACCAGAGGAAAATGTGCTAAAAAAAAATACTAAAGCAGTGGTGGCTAACCTTTTTGGGCTCCTGTGCCAAAAACTGTGCGCACGCTCGCGCTCATGTGCCAACACCCAGAAGGCAATGTGCGCTCCCCACATCCCTACGCATGCACGCGCGATCCCCACCCACTCTCTGCCACCACTCCAGAAAAACAGGAAGTGACGCAATGGGCCTAGTTTTCAGTCTGAAAAGCCTGCAAAAGCCTTCCTCAAGCCTCCAGGAGGCAAGAAAAGGCCTCAAACCGGCCAAAAATCAGCTGTGAGGCACGCACCTGTGAGGTAAGTTTGCCTGCAGCTCGCGTGACGGCACAAATGGCTCCGCATGCCACCTGTGGCACGCGTGCCATAGGTTCGCCATCACAGTACTAGAGTGTGCCGAGATGGATAAGTTGACAGTGGAGATAAAGGAAAGAGAGGAAAAAGATTATTACTTGACATGGAATGTACTGTATGATTGGCTAAATAATAGATATAAAGCTGAATAGAGAAGAAGACAATAAGGTAATAAGGTAAAAGGTATAGTAGATAAAGATAGATGAAGCAACGTAGACAAGTGTATAGATAAGATTTACGTAAAAGTGTGCACATCGTCACGAAAGCGTTCTAATGAACGGAAATGATGCATATAAGAAAAATTGTTTACTGAAAATTAGTTATAAAAAAAAAAGAAAGGAAAGAACATAGGAAATGAAGGGAAGGAAAGGGGAGTGAAATGCAAGGGAGAAGAGAACAAGAAAGAAAAGAAAAGGAGGCCATTGACTTGCGACGCTGAATGATTATATATGGTTATAGTATATGTACCATGAATGATAATCCTTGGTAGGATTCCTCTGCGTTCAATGTGGGTGAGCCCTGGGGGGCGCCTGGGATGGTCACCCCAAGTCACCTGGGGGAGGTGTCACCCCCACCCCATCCCCTTCGTTGCCACACATTCTGACTTTCCTTTCTGTTCTGTCCAAGGCGTCCAAGACCGTAATTACGCACGTGCTTATTTTAATAACGAGCCTTGTTTTATTGCAATGCTGGGAGTTATTTTCATTCCCAGCTGTTAATGAATCTCAAACAGTCCCTGTTTGAGATGAGCACCCACCTTCCTTTCCTGTGAAGTGCCGCCAATAACCGAAGTGTCCAATGAACTAGGAAAAAAAAAACTTAACCGAAGTACAGAGAGCTTCAAAGAATGAACCCGAACCAATTGGACGACTTTGCTTCCTGCAAAGGTTTCTTCACCTTTGCCTGTCCTTTGTACCGTAGGGGAGGGGCCATCACCTCCCAGCCTTACTCCCAAGTTTTGTTTCAGCGGCTCTCGCCTTCTAGCAGCTCTGCACATACGCGCACTGGGAACAGGCTCCCCTGGGTCCTCGGCCTCGCTGCTGCCAGACTTTGGAGGCTCCGGAGTCAGCACCCCATTCCCAGATGCTCCTGGCCCCATCTCTGCCTCGGACGCAGGACCCTCGTCCGAGTCCTCTCCAGATGCCCTGACTGGTCCCCGTTCTTCCCCACTGTCCGATTCCGCTGCCGGCGAACCCCCAACACTCTCCAGAGCTGAAATGCATAAACCTTCTCCTGCATTTCGCCCCGACTGTTACTACATTAGTCTGGATTAAGCTTGTCCTTCTTTATATGGATGGTTGGAAACGCGTCAGCTTTGCCTTTGGCTTCGCGGGTTTCTTGGCATTATGGATCTTCTCCGAGCCTGGCAGACGGAGGACTCTTCCTTCCGACTCCACGGTGAAGGATGTGTGCGTCTCCGCCCGAGAGGCTTTGCGCAAGATTCCTTCCCGCGCAGGCCTGAGTTCGCTCCACAGGATGGCACGGCTTGGTCAGGGGAGGCTGGGCCTGGGAATAAGAGCCCTGCCTTTGGGGGGTCTCTGTGGCTGCGCCCCGGATCAGAATACAGAACACAGAATGACAGAATTGGAAGGGACCTTGGAGGTCTTCTAGTCCAGCCCGCTCCTCAGGCAGGAAATCTTACACCATTTCATACCAGCGGCTGTCCAGTCTCTCCTTACAAGCCTCCAGTGATGAAGAAGCACCCACCACTTCTAGTGGCCAGCAGCTCCACTGGTTAATGGTCCTCCCTGTTAGAAAGTTCCTCCTTAATTTCCAGGTTGCGTCTCTCCTTGGTTAGTTTCCATCCGTGGTTTCTTACCTTGCCTTTCAGAATCAGAATAGAGCTGGAAGGAACCTTGAAGGTCTTTTAGTCCAGCCCCACGCTCAAGCAAGAGACCCCGTACCATTTCAGACAAATGACTGCTTTGGAGAATAGCTCGACTTCCTCTTCTTCAGGTTAGCCCCTGAGATATTAGAAGACTTCTATCCTGTCACCCCTAGTCCTCCTTTCCTTTAAACTACATGTCCCCAGTTCCAGCAACTGTTCTTTATATATATTATATATTTTAGCCTCCTTTCCCCTGATCCTCCCGGTTGCTCTTCTCTGCCCTCTTTCGAGAGTCTCAACATCTTTTTTTAACATCGTGGCGACCAAAACTGGACACAGAAGGACAACTAGGGTCTTACTAAGGCCTTGTAAAGTATTAACGCTTCACGTGATCTTGATTCTGTCCTTCTGCTAACGCGATCTAGGATTGTGTTGGGGTGTTTTTTGGCAGCTGCAGCACACGGCTGGCTCACAATTCAAGAATTATCCACAAGGACTCCAAAAATCCCTCTCCCCGTTACTACTATTGAGCCAGGGATCATCTACCCTACCACTTTTCTTGCCTAAACGTAGAACCTTTGCTTTTTTCACACACCCCGCATTGAAGTTTAAATATCGAAGAAAAGTTTTTCACGTCCGTTGGAAGTATCGGTGCGCAAGTTCAGACCTACAGTTCACGTCGTAAGTGGCCGATTCCCTGCAGGCGAAGAAAAGCGGCGAGTCAGGGCAAAGTCATATTTGGACTTTGGCAAAGGAAGCGGGGTGGGCACTTGCATTTTCACACACACACCCCCCGCGTTGGCTTGCATGCAATCCTTGAATTACTGCTTTCATAAAAAGATTCGCCTCCAGCCCTCTTCCAGCTAGCAACTCTTCTCCTACCGGTAGTAGCGGGCCTGACTCCCAGATCGATTGGGTTCATGGAGCGAAATCTCTTCCGCAGCCATTATAAATATTGCTGTTGTGTGCACTAGCTTAATGGAGATATTTATTAAGGATGGGTAGCGGAGACACGCCGTTTTGAGCGTTCCCTTTGCATCTTGCAAGCCGCAGAAACGGAGGAGGTGGGCATGGGGAGACTTTTTTTCTTTCTTTTTGCTCTGGTGGAGAGTCAAACCCAAGCCTAAGAGAGACCGGCAATGAGATCCCTTTTGATCCCAAAGCCACGGCTGCCAGCCCTGAACGTGGTTCTTTGTTGGCTGGGGTAGCCATCTCTGGGTCTCCAAGAGAAATAGAAGCAAGAATTTCAATGTTCTTTTTTTAAAAAAATATATTTATCATCCTGTATGCTGCCCAGGGTTGTTTGAAACGAGATGGGCGGCAAATGAATTTAGTAAATATTAACAATAACAAAATAACAAGAGTTGGAAGGGACCTTGTAGGTCATCTAGTCCAACCCCCTGCCCAAGCAGGGGACCCTACACCATTTCTGAAAGATGGCAGTCCAGTCTCTTCTTGAAAGCTTCCAGTGATGAAGCTCCCACAATTTCTGAAGGCAACTTCTGTTCCATGGGTTGATGGTTCTCACTGTCAGAAAAATTATCCTTATTTCCAGGTTGAATCTCTCCTTGTTCAGTTTCCATCCATTGCTCCTTGTCTGGCTTTTGGGTGCCTTGGAGAATAGCTTGACCCCCTCCTCCTCTCTGGGACAGCCCCTCCCTCAAATATTGGAAGATGCTCTCCTGTCTCCCCTGGTCCTTCTCTTCCCTAGACTAGCCAGGCCCGGTTCCTGCAACCGTTCTTCATATCTTTTAGTCTCCAGTCCCCTCATCACGCTGGTTGCTCTTCTCTTCACTCTTTCTAGAGTCTCAAATATCTTTTTTATAGTGTGGTGACCAAAACTGATTGCAGTACTCTAGGTGTGGCCTTACTAAGGCTTTATAGTGAATAAGTATAGTGTAAATAAGAAGCAAACAAGAATGACAAGAGCAAAATAATGTTTGATAGAATTTAGTAAAGTGTTCTACGCTGGACTTCGGTTGCGGGAGAAAGTTTTACAACTTCCCTAAGTAAGGGGCTTTTAAGTGTCAACTTGGTGTCTTGAGGTTGGCTTTTAAGAGTTCTCCCCTGTCGGCATTCCCTGATAGGAATGCAAATGTCATACAAGTAACCTTCGACTTACGACCACAGTTGTTAAGCGAGACCGTTGTTAAGTGAGTTTTGTGAAGATAATCACTGCAGTTGTTAAGTTAGTAACTCGGTTGTTAAGCCTTGCTTGTCAGAAAGCCACAAAAGGCGATCGCGTAACCCCGGGGCGCTGCATCTGTCACAGATATCAACCAGCTGCCAAGGGTCTGAAGTTAACCGAATAAGGGACTTGGAAGGGACCTCGGAGGTCTTCTAGTCCAACCCCTTCTCCGGCAAGAAACCGTATGCCATTCCACACAAGTGGCTGTCCGATCTCTTCTTTAAAAAACTTCCAGGCTTGGAGGGAAGCTGCTCCACTGATTAATTGTTCTCAGCGTCAGGAAAGTTCTACGTATTTTCTAGGCTGATTCTCTCTTTAATAAGTTTCCAATTAATAAGTTGACTTTTTATCCTGCCTTCAGGTGCCTTGGAGAAGAGCTTGACACCCCCCACCCTCTTCCTCTCTGTGGCAGCCCCTCAAAAATGGGAAGACTGCTATCATGTCTCCCCTGGTCCTTCTTTTCATTCAACTTACTGGACACGCCCAATTCCAGCAATGTTTTATTTGGATCACGTGTCCCTGGGGATCAGGGGGTGGGATGCAAATATTTTTACTACTGGTTCTCTGGGCGTGGCCAGGTGGGCGTGGCCATGTGACTGGGTGGGAGTGGCTTCTCTTTTTTTTGCAAGAAACCCCTCCCCCCTTTGCGTGCTCTGTTTTTTTTTTTTTTTTTTTTTTTTTGGCCCCTGGGCCTCCGGGAATCCTCCTGGGCGAAGCAAGGGGGATTCCGGGACGGTCGATCGTCGTAGAACAGCTGATCGTCATGGAACAGCTGATCGTCGGGAAGAAAGGGAAAAAAGAAACACTGTTTTGGCCAAAACAGTAGCTGTTTTTTTTACTACCGGTTCAGCTGAACGGTAGCTTTTTTTTTTTTTACTACCGGTTCACCCAAACCAGGCCGAAGCCGTAGAATACCACCACTGACGGGGAACGGTCGTATGTGTGAAGAACGACCATCAGTCCCTTTTTTTTTCCAGTGCCGTTGTAACTTTGGTCACTAAAGTGATGAACCATTGTAAGTCGAGGACTGCTTCTCTATTTGGCCTTGTTTCAGGCTCCATTGTGCCTGAGCAGGGAAGGGAAATTGCCGTAACCTTTGTTGTCGTTCATCCTGATATTTTATGCAGCTGGGCCTCCGCAATACGTTTTTACTCGTTCCGTGCCTTTTATCCAATTTGTTCTAAACAAGAGAGACCCTAATTGAAATGGCTTCTGAGATGGGCTGTCCCTTAATATCTGCCCCGCAGCAAAGAAAATGTGATTATTTTGCTTAAACTTGGCAATAAATACTTTAAAAACACAGGTTGCTATTTCAGGAGGATCGGCTTTATTGCTAATATAGAATAAACCATGAATTCTTATGTGACGTTTAAAAAAAAAAAAAAGTTGTCCTTGCATTGCACGCACATACACACACACACACACACACACACACAATGGCAGAAAGAGTTTTGTGGCTTTTGAACAGTGAGAAATTTAGTTAGTCCACAACGTGATTGAGCCCCAAATTTCTGTCGCTAAGCGAAGCAGCTGTTCAGCGAGTTTTGCCTCCGTTTCACGGCTTTCTCACCCGAGTTGTTAAGTGGCTCGCTTACAGTACTTAACTTACTTAGTGACACGGTCGTTAAACGAATCTGGTTTCCCCCATTGACTTTGCAACTGTCGTAAATCTGAGTCAGTTTTCCAAAACTCTTCTGAATTTTGACCCTAGGACGATGCGACCGTCATAAGTGTGAAAAATAATCCTAAGTCATTTTTTTTCCCCTCAGTTAATTTTGAATGGTCACGAAACGAACTGTTGTAACTCGAGAACTTCCTGCGGTTTGCAGCAAAATATATATTTTGGGAGGTGGGGAGGGGAGTGAGGTCTCGATCTGGAGTAATAAACCAGGTAAGATAAATTATAAACCAGAGAGATAAATTATAAACCAACCTGTTATGACTCCCCTTCAAAATTCAAACGAACAAAACAGAAAGCAGCCGTTTCACAAGTAAATCAAACGGAAAGAAGTCTTACAAGATAACGGCTGGCAGAAACCACAGCATAAATCTTTACTCTGTCCGGCAAACCAGTCCTGGCAATAAATCTCCAGTCTCAGAGCTCCTTGCTATAACGTCCTCACTCAAATAGTCACTTTGTTCCTGGCAAATTGTACCAGCCCAACTGTGTCCTTTTATACTCATTGAGGCAATGTGCTAATTTACTGACTCGCTCTCCTCATTCGCTCCAGCTGATTTTGCCTTCTCAACCGTCTTCTGTTTTTTACATTTAACCACAAATTTTCCAAGTTCTAATCTCCACTAGAAGACTCTCTCAAAACCTCCCTATCAGCCATTCCCGGCTGTTGATCAGATAAGGAACCAGAGGAGGTCAAAGGTCCTGACAACTCTAATACATCAGGTCTGTCGTCCTTTGTCACGTCCATCTCCTCATCCTGGTTACCAGTCCAATCACTGAGCCAGGCCGGCTCATATTTTTCTGCCATGTCCTCCTCACTTTTGAACTCATATCAGTCGCAGGAGCTGAATCCAAGCCCGGAGCCACAACACCAACCGATGATCAAAATGAATGACAGAGAGAAAGTTCACTTCTTGTTAACGCAACAGGGTGTGGAAGAGGCTCGGCCAACTCTTCAGGTTTGCAGGTTTAGTAAGGATCCACAAAGGAGTAACAAAGGAACAAAAAGTACACGTTAGAAAATGGTCAGGATCCATGCCGGGCTCTGGAAGGGGGGAAAAAAAAAAAAAGGGCCGGAATAAATCCAGCAATATTGACTTTTTAAAATTTGGATTCAGAAATCGTGTTGACGAGAGTTTATCAATGGTTTGCTCATTTTTAATTGAAATTTATTAATCCCTTCAACTCCAGTGGATTAAACTTAGTGGCTATCAAGGACAGGGGAGTCTCCAAATTTGGCGACTTTAAGACTTGTAGACTTCAACTCCCAGAATTCCCCAGCCAGCTGGGTGGGGCATTCTGGGAGTTGAAGTCCACAAGTCTTAAAAGTGGCCAAACTTGGAGAGTTCTGCTATAAGATAAGAGAATAACATCCTCTTTTGCAGCGCTAACTGTTGGAAAACTAGAAAGCAAACTTACTTTCTTCTATAGCCTCCCCCCTTTTCATCTGCGCCCTCCAATTTCCCTTTCTCCCTGTTCCTTCTCTCCTTTTCCCCCCCTTTTAATCCCACCCCCCCTTTTTGGTATTTTATCTTCTTTTGAAATTCAATAAAGTCCTATTTCGAAAAAAAAAACCCCAAAGAAGGACTAAATGAACCCTTTTCTCCAGGGGAATGAATTAAAAAGAATCCCTGAAGCTCCAGCGTTCGTAAATGATCTTGACTTAGGCAAAAAAAATAAAAATAAAAAATAGCAACGATAGCTCCCGTTAATATTCCCTATTCATGTTTTCTGTCCTTTGATCTTGTTGTTCTATATTCTGTATTCAGTGACCCTGCGAAGAATCTAGAAGCTTCCTTTCTCTCCCCATTCTGGGGGAATAGAGTTGAGATGAATAAGGTTTTCTCCTGCCCCCCCCCCCCCCAATGTCCTTGACTTAGATGTTGGATTAAAACCCATTGTATGTTTTTTTTAAAAAAGAAACTCATTTTCAGGGCTTCCAGCTCTTGATTTTTTTTCTTTTTTAAAAAAAAAAAAAACCCACAAACGTCCCATCTCTTTTGTGCCCCCAATGGCTCTCTCTACGCACTCCATAAATTGCTTTAATGGAACAGGAGGATTACGGAAATGCGCCTGGATCGGACCGGCGTGGCATTACCGCCTCTCTCTAAGCCCCGCTGGAATCCACGTGAGAAGTCCATTCGGAATTAAGCGCATCTGCTGCCAAAAACCCATGGCCGTCGAAGCAAATGTTTCCCGTGCGCTCGGAGCCTCATTTATTTTTATTTTATTTATTTATTTATTTAAAAAAAGCCTTTTCAAAAACTTTTCCAGGATGCTGACTTTCCGTGGTCTTCCAGCGGAGCACGACGGGATTCCCCCGCACGGGGTCCACCGGTGAGCGATGCTCCCTCTTAGGGATTTATTACCTGTTTAAACGGCGCCAGCAGCTCAGCGATTGTCATAACAAAACCTCTGGCATAAGCAGAAGGTGTGTGTGATGGTGCCGGTGGTTTTTTTTCCTTTCCTTTTTCTTTTCTTTCTTTTTTTTTTTCCCCGTTTTCGTTTTGCAAAGCGGAATGAGATGCTCTTCCTTGAAGGAAAAAGAGCAAGCCAACTTAGCGAGCGATATAAAAATTAACCTCTCGCTGCGCTTCTCCCCGGGAACATCTTGAGCTAATCACCCACCCCCCATCTCTAATCCTTGGCTTTGCTTTCGCGCCCGAAATTGGCCTCTGCTGTAATAATAGAGTCCTCCTGCCTCTCTTTATTCGCCTCCCCAGCACCTGGGATTTGAGCTAGCCGTGGGGGAGAGAAAGAAACCAAGGACCCGCGCCGTTGAGCTGCGCGGCAGCCTGGCACAAGCGCCGTTCAGATGTCACTGATGGAACCCAAAGCGCCAATTAAGGGAGATTTTCTTTTCTTTCTTTTTTTTTGCCGGGTGGGCTTGGAGGCGTGACGTGCTGCGCTGGCTTTATTGACCAGCACGGGGACAACGGCTTGGGATGAGGAGAGACATCTCTCTCTCTGCCAAAAACCACCTTCTTCCCTTCTCCTGAAGGTTCGGCGTGGAGAAGGAAGCGGGACGCCCCAAAGGGGTCTTCTTTTTCCACCACCACCCCGCCAAAAAAAGGCAAGGGGATTTTCTTGGGTTTTTGAATGGAAAATAAACAGACAACAGATAATCAGAATTGGAAGGGACCTTGTAGGTCATCTAAACCAACCCCCCATTCAAGCAGGGGGCCCTACACCGTTTCAGACAGAGGGCAGTCCAGTCTCTTCTTGAAAGCCTCCAGGGATGAAGCTCCCACAACTTCTGAAGGCAACTTCTGTTCCGTGGGTTGATGGTTCTCACTGTCAGAAAGTTTCTCCTTATTTCCAGATTGAATCTTCTCCTTGATCAGTTTCCATCCATTGATCCTTGTCTGGCCTTCGGGTTCTTTGGAAAATAGCTTGACCTCTTCTTCCTCTCTGTGGCAGCCCCTCAAATATTGGAAGATGCTCTCCTGTCTCCCCTGGTCCTTCTCTTCCCTAGACTAGCCAGGCCCACTTCCTGCAACCGTACGTCGTATGTTTGAGTCTCCAGTCCCCTCATCATCCTGGTTGCTCTTCTCTGCACTCTTTCCGGAGTCTCAAAATCCCTTTTTTATAGACTGGTGACCAAGAACGTTTGGAAAAAGCGCCTTGGGGACAAACATCAGCTGGATGATGGAGAATCTCCATAGATGAAGTGGGATGTCAGCATTCTTGGTCCCCTCTTCTTGTCTCGCTGTCTTCTCTTGGATCCCAAAAGATGTGCCAGCTAAACCCAAAGGGGCTTTTTTTCCCAAGAGACAACTAGAATTTCTGGCTTTTCTTTGAAGAGATTTCGCTTCTCATCCCAGAAGCTTC
The DNA here is from genome assembly GCF_900518735.1 of Pseudonaja textilis. The sequence continues at coordinate 2,612 of NW_020770676.1, read as the reverse complement.
TTCAGTTCTGACAGGATGGTAGGGAATGGAAGGATTGATACTCCTTGCAGATTCAGCTGGTCATTTGCATCCTTTTAGAGGGTCGTTGAGGCCACTTGGAGGTTTGTCTGTGTCCTCAGGGTCACCTGAGTAGAGCAAACGGGTGTATGGAGCCTTCTTGGAACTGAGCTGTAGTCACCCCCATTTGTACTACTCAGGTGACTACAACAATGTCACTACAATAGGAGAGGGAGGGGGAAGAGAAGGGGAAAGAGAAGTGAGGAGGGGATAGGGAAAAAGAAAAGAAAAAAGAATTGACTTCCAACTCCCTCGGTCACAGTAAAATAAAGCATTAACGTCCAACCACCACTTCTTTTTTTTTAACTTTTCCATCATAATATAAACGAGCCATTTCTATAAAGAACGAATCGGCGTAATCGGGAAAACCCCAAATCAAAGTTTCATACCCCCCTGCCCCGCCAATCCCAAGCACAAAGTCCAGAAGGAACAAAAGTACTAATATTCTTTCCTTCGATCCAAACCGTTGATGTGGCCACTTCGGCCAACTCCTCTCGGCTTCTGTGGCCAGGAAATTCCCACCGTTTAAGCCAATTTGATCGGCGAAGTTGTGCCAATAAAAGCCGGTTGGATTGGCAACGTTGTTTTGGCCGTCCTCGCAGTCCCGCGCTCGCGATTTCCGATGCTGCCCTCGAGGAAAGTCAAAAGTCTCTTCCCCTGCCCAGGGTTTTATCCCCACGCTTCAAAGAAGGGATGTGCCCTTCCCTTCTTTGGATCAGCCCGCCCCGATTGGGAGGACGGTCCAGCCTCGGGGGGCAAATTCAAGGCCCTCGGCTGAAGACAGTTTGCGAGGAGTATTAAAATATATATTTCACTGTTTGCCTTTCGTGTTGCTTACCGCTGGGGATAATACCCACCTTTATTTAATAAATGAAGCCATCGCAGCGTTTCCTTCCATACCAGCCCATTTTAAAAGTAAAAATGGCTCCAAATATTTTACAGTTTGGGAAAACTGGTATAATTGGACAAAAAAACAGAAACCAAATGAGTGAATAGATAGGGAAGAGAAAATATAGAGAGGTTATAAGTATTAACCAGATAGAGGAAATAGGTATTAGGAAATAGTCTGACAGGAATACACCGTTTAAGCAGTTGGAAATGTATATGTTTTGCGTTTATTGGATATGTTCTTTCATCTTGATAATTGTTTTTAATTGAACGTTTTGTAATGCGTGACTATTTTTTAAAGTTTAATAAAGTTTATTTTAAAATTAAAAATAAAAGTAAAAATGGGGAGAAAAAAATCTGTTAAAAATAGAGCAACACCCTGGAAGAATGGAAGAGAGGAGGGTTGCTAGATAGGCTCGCTGGGCTGGTTGTGGCGAAGTGTAAGATTTTCCCGCCTGTTTAGCTGCGAATGTGGCGTCGCTTCTTCTTAGATGGTTGGTTATTGTAGGAAACCTTCACGGACAGGCAAAGTAAAAGGGGAATAGCCAACACTCTGGAAGATACTCCTTAAGATCCAGGAGGATCTGGACAGACAGATTTGAGGCCGTTTTTGCTCTCCGGGGGGCTCAAGGGAAGCCTCTACAGCCTCGGGAGGCTGAAAAATGGGCCTGTTTCGGCACTCCCGGTATTTCCGGAAAGCCCATTTTTCGGCCTCCCGAAGCTGCAGAGGCTTCTCTCGCGCCTCCGGGAGGGTGAAAACGGCCTCAAACGGGCCGAAAATCAGCTGGGAGGCGCACACATGCGCAGTGCGGGTAACTTTGGCTGGGGTTCTGTGTGCCACCTGTGGCGCGCGTGCCGTAGGTTCACCATCACGGGTGTATACATACACATGGTACCTGGCTCAATAGCCGTCCCTGCCAGAGGGATGTTGGGAGTCCTAATAGACAGTCCCTTAAATAGGAGCCAGCCGTGTGCAGCAGCTGCCCAAAAAGCCGATGCAGTTCTAGGCTGCCTTGACGGAGGGCCTCGGTGAGGCCACACTTGGAATCCGGCATCCATTTTTGGTCGCCACGATGTAAAAAAAGGATGTGGAGACTCTGGGAAGAGTGCAGAGAAGAGCAACGAAGAGGATTAGGGGACCGGAGGCTAAAACATAGGAAGAATGGTGGCAGGAACTGGGGATGTCTAGTTTAATGAAGAGAAGGACAAGCGGGGAACATGATGGCAGACTTCCAACATCTCAGGGGCTGCCCCAAAGAAGAGGCAGTCAAGCTATTCTCCAAGGCACCTCAAGGCAGGAAAAGAAGCCACGGGTGGAAACTAATGGAAGCAACCTAGAACTAAGGAGAAATTTCCTGTCAGTTAGAACAGTTAACCAGTGGAACAACCTGCCTCCAGAAGTTGTGAATGGCTCCAACACTGGAAGTTTTTAAGAAGAGATTGGATAACCGTTTGTCAGAAGTGGTGTAGGGTTTCTTGCCTAAACAGGGGATGGACTAGAAGACCTCCAAGGTCCCTTCCAACTCTGTTATTCTATTCTGTTCTATTCTGTTCTGTTCTATTCTATATTCTATATTCCATATTCTATTCTATTATTTATTCCATATTCCATATTTTGTTCTATTCTATTCTATTCTATTCTATTCTATTCTATTCTATTCTATTCT
>NW_020770675.1:0-10066 GCF_900518735.1 Pseudonaja textilis | reverse complement strand
TGTTTAAATAGCCTTTGGACTCCAATTCCCAGAATTCATTTGCCGGGTATGTTTCAATAACCTTTGGACTCCCACTCCCAGAATTCCCTTCCCGGCCAAGTTTCAATAACCTCTGGCCTCCAAATCCCAGAATTCCCTTGCCGGCCATGTTTCAGTTACCTTTCCACTCTAACTCACAGAATTCATTTGCCGCCCATGTTTCAACGACCTTTGGATTCCAACTCCCAGAATTCTCTTGCCGGCCATGTTTCAATGACTTGTGGACTTCAACTGCCAGAATTCTGTTGCAGGCAATGTTTCAATGACTATTTCACACCAATTCCCAGAATTTCCTAGCCGGCCATGTTTGAATGATCTGTGGAATCCAATTCCCAGAATTCCCTTTCCGGCCATGTTTCAATGACCTGTGGACTACAACTCCTAGAATTCATTTGCCGGCCATGTTTCAATGAGCTTTGCACACCAATTTGCAGAATTCTCTTGCCGGCCAAGTTTCAATTACCTGTGGACTCCAACTGCCAGAATTCGCTTGCCGGCCATGTTTCAATGACCTTTGGACTCCAACTGCCAGAATTCATTTGCCGGCCATGTTTCAATGACCTTTGGACTCCACCTCCCAGAATTCATTTGCCGGCCACGTTTCAATGACCTTTGGAATCCAACTCCCAGAACTCTCTTGCCGGCCATGTTTCAATGAGCTTTGCACACCAATTCCCAGAATATCCTTGCCAGCCATATTTCAATAACCTTTGGACTTGAACTCCCAGAACACCTTTGACAGCCATGTTTCACTAACTTTTGTACTCCAGCTCCTAGAATTACCTTGCCGGCCATGATTCATTAACCTTTGGACTCCAAGTCCCAGAATTCTCTTGCCGGCCATTTTTCAATGAGCTTTGCACACAGATTTCCAGAATTCCCTTTCCGTCCAGATTTCAATGAGCTGTGGACTCCAACTCCCAGAATTCCCTTGCTGGCCATGTTTCAATGACCTTTGGAATAAAACTCCCAGAATTCCCTTGCTGTCCATGTTTCAATAACCTTTGGACTCAAATTCCCAGAATTCATTTACCGGCCTAGTTTCAATAACCTCTGGACTCCAAATCCCAGAATTCCCTTGCTCGCTATGTTTCAGTTACCTTTCCACTCCAACTCACAGAATTCTCTTGCCGGCCATGTTTCAATGAGCTTTGGACTCCAACTGCCATAATTCCCTTGCCGGGTTTGTTTCTTTTTTTTTTTTAGAAAAAACTTTATTAATTTTACTTTTAAAAGAAAACAACACAGCTACAAATTATATACAACAAAAAGACAAACAGGTCTTGGCATAGGCCAAGAGGGAAAGAGAGGAAGGCTTGAGAGAGGAAAGAGGGAAAGGGAAGGGAAGGGGGGGGAAAGAGTAGGGAAAACAATTATAATAAAACCATAATTTTTGTGACTGTCTGTAAGGTCCTTTCTTCTTCAAAGCTATCATCGGCAGTGCTTTTCTTTATCTCTGCTTCGGAGGCCCTCGGCCTTAATTTTCCTAGAGGTGATCTATCTTTGGTTTAGCCAATTATACAAAGGATTCCAATTGTTATAATAGGTTGAGGATTCTTTATTTTTTAATGCTTGGGTTAGTTTGTCCATTTCGGCGCATTGTAAAATTTTCTGAATAACCATAAGTTCAGTGGGGATAGAAGGTAGTTTCCAGCACTGGGCAAATGCCTGTCTGGCCGCGGTTAAGATATGAATTGTAATATATTTCGATTTTTTGGATATTTGTTTATTAAAAATTCCTAGAAGGAAGGACTCTGGTTTGTACTCAATTTGTTCCTTGGTCTTCCGGTTGCCAGCTTCGGTGACAGCAGGGATTTGCGTTTCTTCGCGATCCCCGCTGTGTGACTATTTTACATTGGCTCTGTCCTGTATTTTTCCACAGGAAGAAATCTTGCTAAAAAGCACGTATTCAGTTCAGAACATTATAGAAGGAAAGCACTGACAGGAAGGGAGTTAATAAAAGATTAACCGCAGACAAAGAATGTGTATTCAAAGAAGATATGCCTGTCTATAGCAGTTACAAAATAGCAGCTACAGAGTACGTGGCTCATGTCACGTAGACTGGTCTAAAAGATTAACATTGTATCTCTTTACCTTCCTGTAAAATTCCTCTCTCACCTCCTCCCTTGAATTAGCACAATAAAAGGGGACAGCAAAAAGCCTGGGGGAGGAAGGAGCAGAAAGCCCAGGAGCCCGGACATTTTCCATCTGTTCCAGGGCAGCCGGGGAATCCCATCTCCCCCAGGCTCAAAGTGCTGCCTCATTTTGAAGATCGCTTGTGTTTTGTGTGTTTTATTTCTTGAGCTTGCTTGGCAGTCACTCTTGCGAGAGTCTTGCCTAGCCTCGCCCTTGCGAGGGCTATTTTCTCACCCTTGCGAGGGTTACTTTAAACTTCGTCCTTGCGAGGACTAATTCACCCTTGCGAGGGTTATTCTCTGAGAGGAATTCAGCAATCAACCAGAAAGCCGAAACAACAGACCGGTCGCTCAACGCGACACCGCTGTGCTCACCGTCTTGGTGCCTCCGATCCAGATGGATTTGGAGGATAAGGCTGCCTTGTAGAGACAGCTGAAGATAGGGAGGATCTGGGGAGGGGTTTGGAGGTGTTGCAGACCCCCCCCCCAGTTTAAACCTCCTTCTCTCAAGACGATGCAGCGATGGTCTTATGGCCGCCATGAAGAGGCTGGCATCCGGGAAAAGATTGCGCAGGAGGGGTGCTGAAGGAAGAAAAAAAAAACAGAGAAAGCTTTTGGCTGAACCGGGACAACAATTAACATTTGAATACCCTGGAACTTTGGCTTTTCAAGTGATATATTGTCTTCCAAAGGATCGTTAAGCTGCGGTGGAAGAGTAAAGGGAAAACTTTTTTTTTCTCCTCACTTCCCTTCCCACGGAGGCAGCAGATGGAAATCCGAAACACCCGTATTGGCAATAGAAGGTATTAACTTTCAAAATTGAAGCCAAGGGGAAATTATATTTTCAAATATTGATACTTTAAAACTCAAATCTTTTTGCTTTAAGGGGGAAGGAAGAGAGATAAATGATTTATACTAACGTTTGTTGAAGGAGACTGCTTGGAGTTTTATAAGATTAGAGATTAAACTGTAATAAAACTTCCAAAAAATGTCTTGGAATTATGTAATTGAATTCTCCCCCAGGAAGAGCAAATGACTTTGGGACTTTAACTATCTTTTGAAAGACTAAGAAAACATTTGGACTGCTTAAAAAAAAAAATCCTTTTCTGTTCACAATGGTGTCTTTTGAAGAATTGAAAATGCAGTTTGAAAAACTAAGACAAGAGGAAGATGGCTCTTTTGGATCTATCTTTGGCTTTTTAGAAATGGCAATTTGTGCTTACCAGGAAATGCAACAAGAAAGAGGCTGGGACGATGAAGAAGAAGCCATCTTTAATGGACATATGATTTCAAAAAAGGGTAAAAAGGAGAAGAAAATCAAGAATTTAAGCTCTAAAAAAACAATTAAGAAAGGGAAAAGAAAGGTGAAAAATCGATATAATGATAGAAAGCAATGGAAAAGAGGCATGCAACAGAGAGGGGAGATTAAAAAGTGGGAGATTGAGTGGGGGGGTAAAAAGGCTAGATTTGACAAGGAAGGAAGAGACAAAGCGAAGGGAAGTTATAAGGACTTTAAAAAAGATGTTGTTTGTTTTGTTTATAAGCAACTTTTTTTCAGAGACAAAGGGTAAAATAAAATCTTAATAGAGATTCTGCAAAGGTACACAAGACTGCATTTTATATTTGTATTTGAAATATGTGTCAATAAAATATTGTAGGGACTGTGTAATTGATGTGTATTTAACTAATTTGCTAGGGAATACTATTTTTAATATCTATAAGAATATTATGGTTTTTTTTTATATTCTAAAATGTTATTTAGAATGTACTAAGCAGAATCAGAATAGAAATAATGTTTAATTTTAAGCGTTGAATTTGGGGGGAAAATAGAAAGGTTTCATACGTCAACCAGTTATTACAGGGACAAGATTGTGTTTAAGAGAAAGATAAATGGATGATTGAAAAAGAACGGACAAAAAATACAAGTGAAATGATTTAAATTGAGATTAAATAAATAAAGTAGAATTAAGAGAGTGAAAAGAGGGGAGAAGATATCTGTAAAATGTAGAATCTTTAACAGGATATGAAATAGTATATAAGCTGAGCATGAATTTAATTAAAGTCTGTACCAAAAGTTATAACCCGGGGTTAAGCCGCTTTCTAAAAAGAAGTTTTATATTCTTTATGTTATGTGTTTGTTAGTCTATATTTGCTTATTGAGGAGTAATATTGGATAAGAACATATGAAATAGTAACAATATGAAATATAGTAAGATGAAATATATGAATGAATAAAACTGAATAGAAATAAAGGAAGAAACAGTAAGAAGGTGGAAAACAGTAATAAGATATGAAGTTGAATATATAAGATGCTTATTAAGTTATGTGTGGAAATGTGATAATTTTGAATTATATTGTACTTAAATGAGATGTCTTATTTGTTTTGTTAAGTAGTTGTTGGAAAAGATGTCTTATGTTCTTATGTCTTATGTTTTGTTTGTGTACTGTTTTTTTTTTTAAATTAATAAAATTTTACAAAAAAGAAAAAAATTTGTTCCTTGGTTATTTCCTCTAGCCAGCGCCTAATTTTTTGCCAGTACTTCTGGGTTTCCTTGCATGACCACCACATGTGGAAGAAGGTACCTTCTATGTTTTGACATTTCCAACATTTGGAGCTCGTGTTGGGGTGCATCTTCGCCAATCTCGAAGGGGGCAGGTGCCATCTATAAAACATTTTATATGAGTTTTCTTTATAAGCTGCTGATTTCGTGATCTTAATGTTCCTGTTCCAGATCCTTTCCCATTCTGCTAGGGTAATGCTCCGACCCACGTTTCTGCTCCACGCAATCATATTTCCTTTGACAATTTCTTGTTCTAGTTCTGTTTCTAATAAACGTTTGTAAAATTTAGATATATTTTTTTAACTCGGTCCTAATAGAATTTTGTCTAAAGTCTGTAATTTATTGTAGATTCCAAATTCCTTAATGTCTTGTTTGTATCTACTATGAATTTGAAGGTACACCCACTGATCAATTATAAATCCTCGCTCTTGTAATTCTTGTCGTGTTTTCAGCTTTCCTTGTGGGTCTAATAAATTTTCGTACTTAATCATTTTGGTTGTGTCCAAATTATTAGGGTGTACTATTGCTTCCATTGGAGATAGCCAAATCGGTATTTTTAGAGAGTTTTTTACGTACTTTTTTCCAATTAGTTAATAAAGAGTCCCTGATAAGATGCCTATGGAAATATGATTGCCTGGGTTTCCCAGTTTCCCACAGAAAGGCATGCCATCCTTTCTGCATATCGTGGCCTTCTAATACTAGTGTTCTTTTGTTGGTTAGATTCACCCAATCCTTTATCCATAGTAGGGTGGCTGACGTGTTATGTCCTGAGATACTCTAGGAGTTCTCACTCAGGTCCACTCACGTTGCGTGGGCGTTCTTCCCTTCACTCATTGGTTGGTTCTCCCCAGCAGCCAGCTATAAAAGCAGGCTGCGGGGTCCCACCAGTTGCTGATTGCTGCGAGCCAGTTTCCAGGCGTGGCAAGCACGGTCAGCCCTTTATTGTTATAATAAAGTATTGTTGCACTCATGCTCTGGTTCAGCCTCTCTTTTCCCAAACTTAACACTGGCGATGAGGATGGGATGGCTACCAGAAGCACCATGCAACCGCTGAGTCACTAGCCGCCGATCCGCAGCCAGAGAGAGCGGTCAGCAAACAAAAAGAGCAAACAAAAAGAGCAAACGCTGATCCGCTGACAGAGAAAGCGGCCAGCAAGCGATAAGAAGCGAACGCTGATCCGCAGCCAGAGAGAGCGGTCAGAATCGAAAGTTAGAAGCGTCTGTAGCCGCTTGTTAGCCCAGCTACAGGGAAAGTGAAGCGCTGCGAGCCGCAGCCGCTCAGTATTAGGCGCGAAATTCAAACGGCTGTCATTTGAATTTCAAACCTAAAAGGTACAGCACAGCGCTGTAGCCCAGTCACTGACGCCCACACAGGCGCGAATCTAGACGCCGCCAACGGCTAACAGCCAAACGTGGTCAACCCAGAGAGAAAGAGAGGATTGCGAAAAGCCTCTCCTGAGCTGAATCACTTGCCTACCACAGGCACTAAAACATTGTCTGCTGCCCCAGAGAGATTCTTTCCACAGGTTGTTCAACCGGTCCCAGCACCATGAGTTCCAATCCAGTCTTCCCTGCGTTCAAACCAGACGAGGAGAAGTGGGAATCGTATAAGAACCGCTTTAATCATTATATCGATGCAGTTGGCCTGGCGGATGCGGGAGAGCATCGGAAAAAATCGTATTTCCTAATCTACTGTGGAGCCACCGTCTACGATACTGCCACGGCACTCGTGGCTCCTCGTGAGTTGAAAAACGTTCCGTGGTCTGAGTTACTTGAAATCCTCACTAACCACTATTCCCCCAGGCCCTCACAGATTGCCAGGAGATTCACCTTCCGTATGAGGAAGCAATCGAGCAAGGAGACCATCAATCAATATATGGCCGCTCTCAGAACAGCAGCACTGCATTGTGGGTTTGGAACCTACCTGGAGGACATGCTCCTCGATCAACTAGTCTGCGGGGTCAAGGACCTCCACCTGAAAAGGCGCCTTCTCGCCAAAAAAGACCTCAACCTCGCACAAGCAGTCGAGGAGGCCTTGGCAGCTGAGTTGGCAACGAACTCAGCCACCGAAATCCAGGGCCCAAGTGCCAAGCTGACATCACTTCCAGTCCACTCCGAGGAGGTGGTAACAGAGGAAGCCATCAGTGATGAAAACGACGTCCACCGCCTCTCCAACGATAGACAGCCGCAGGTAGGAGCCAAACAAGAAAACATCGGTCCACCCAAGCACATCACCCTGTGCCTAGCCTGTGGGGGATCTCATCAGAGGGCCACCTGCAAGTTTAAGGGAGCCACCTGCAATAACTGCCATAAAAGGGGACACATCGCGAGAGTCTGCCAAGCCCCTCAAAGCGCAACACAAAGACACCCCCCCTCGCACTCGGGACCACAGAGGCAAGTATTGAACTGTCGCACGCACCGCCTTGCCAAGCACACTGGCCACACTGTTAGTAAAATTTCTCTCTCCGTTTCCCTAGAAGGTAAACCGTGCCGCATGGAGGTTGACACGGGGTCAGCGCTCTCAATTATCTCGTGGAACACCCTCAAGAGGCTCCAACCAAGCCTATCCACTAGCCGGCTCCAGAGATGCCAGTTTAGCCTGAAGGACTACCAGGGGAAGACCATTCCTGTAATCGGCAGAGGCAAGTTCCTTGTCAGTTTTAAAGCTTTTAAAGGTCACCTACCTCTAGTGGTAGTTAACGGCAATCTACCCACCTTATTGGGGCTCGATTGGTTTCCCCATCTCGGCCTAGGGCTAACAGGAGTCCATGCTGTCTCAACCTCAGACACTGCCTCCTTATTCGCTGATTACTCAGATGTGTTCAGCGAGGAGCTGGGGTGTTATAACGGAACCCCCATCTCATTCTCGGTTGACCCCCAGGCAGTACCAATCAGGCTAAAACCGCGTAGGGTCCCATTTGCTATTCAGCCAAAACTAGATGCAGAATTAGATAAACTGTTAAAACAAGGGGTCATTGAGCCAACAGATTTCGCCAAATGGGAGACGCCCATTGTCACACCCCTCAAAAAAGACGGTAGCCTGAGAATTTGCTCGGACTACAAGACGACAATCAATAAATTTTTACAAGTTAGCGCTTATCCGGTGCCTGTCATTCAGCATTTATTACACACATTTGAACCAGGCAGCATTTTTGCTAAATTGGACATGTCTCAAGCATATCAGCAGTTCCCTGTTGATAACCAAACAGCGGAACTCCAGACCATTGTCACTCACAGGGGTGCCTTCCGGTGCAAGCGTCTCCAGTTTGGCGTAAGTGTTGCCCCAGGTATTTTTCAATCCCTCATGGAGCGGATTTTGCAGGGCCTCCCTGGTGTAGTACCCTACTTCGACGACATCTTAGTCTCGGCCAGGGACAGACCCCAACTCTTCCAGAGAGTTCGAGCGGTGTTAGAGAGGTTCAGACAGCATGGCCTCAAGTTGAAAAAGGAAAAATGTGCCATTGCCACTAGACAGGTGGACTTTCTGGGTTATAAAATTGACGCCTCTGGCATTCACCCCCTGGAGTCCAAGGTTAAGGCAATCCACGAGGCACCCACTCCAACCTCCAAAACTGAACTACAGGCTTTCTTGGGGCTATTGAACTTTTACGCATCCTTCTTGCCCCATAAAGCATCAGTAGCTGAACCCCTACACAGATTACTGGATAAAAAGTCACCATGGCACTGGGGGCACAAAGAAGACCAGGCTTTTCACGCCGTCAAATCACTACTCACGTCAGAGGCGGTACTTATTCAATTCGACCCTAACCTCCCTTTAGTGCTGGCAGCAGACGCATCCCCTTTTGGAATTGGGGCAGTACTAAGTCACAGGCTCCCCAATGGCGCCGAGGCTCCCATCGCCTTTTTCTCAAGGACGCTCTCTGCAACGGAGCGCAATTACAGCCAGATCGATAAGGAAGCCCTAGCAGCTGTTGCAGCCGTGAAAAAATTTCACGAATTTCTGTTTGGCCATTTTTTCGAGCTGGTCACGGACCACAAGCCCCTCCTGGGCCTACTAGCCGGGGACAAACAGACCCCTCAAGTCCTTTCCCCTAGGATGACAAGGTGGACCCTCTTCCTAGCAGCCTACTCCTACAGACTTATACACCGCCCGGGTAAAACACTGTCCCACGCTGACGCTCTCAGTCGCTGCCCCTTGCCGGCTCCGGCTGAAGACCCTGCTCCTGTCCACGCTATTTTCGAGATCACCCAGTTGGACCTACCCATCACTGCCCTTGACATTGCTGCTAAAACCAAGGCAGATCAAATGCTCGCCCAGGTGCTCGACTGGGTGAGGAGGGGGTGGCCAGGGGGCAATGTTGAAAACAAATTCACACCCTTCAAGACTCGCATGCAGGAGTTGTCCAGTTTGCAGGGCTGTCTACTATGGGGCACTCGAGTGGTCATCCCGACCTCACTGCGTACCCGAGTTCTGGAAGCGTTGCACGAGGGACACCCTGGCATTGTGAGAATGAAGGCATTAGCACGCAGCTACGTGTGGTGGCCGGATCTCGACAAGGACGTTGTCAATTGGGTAAGTTCCTGCAGCATTTGCCAGGAATCCCGTCCTGCTCCCCCCATTGCCACCCCTACTAAAAGGGAAAGCGCCAGCGCTCCTTGGTCCAGAATTCACATCGACCTGGCTGGCCCCTTGCATGGGATGATGTTCCTAGTGGTCGTGGACGCCTATTCTAAATGGATTGACGTGGCACAGCTATCCACGACCACCACACTAGCAATCACCAACGTGTTAACACGCCTGTTCGTAACGCACGGGCTACCCGACTCCATTGTCTCCGACAATGGCCCACAGTTCGCATCGACCGAGTTCAGCCGTTTCGTAGCCAACCTGGGCATCCGCCACATTTTCACAGCCCCATTTCATCCTGCCAGTAACGGATTGGCTGAAAGGGCCGTCAGGACCACTAAAGAAGCCCTGGCTAGGTTCAGCAGGGATGACTGGCACCACAAACTCTCGCGGTTCCTGATGAGCCAGCACTCAACTCCCTGCTCAGCCACCAATAAGTCCCCAGCTGAGCTCCTGATGGGCAGGCGCCTGAGGACTGTATTGGACAGACTCCACCCACAATATTGCCCTGACTCTCCCCTCGCTTCCACATCGGGGGTTAGACATTTTATCTTACAGGAGCCAGTATTCGCGAGGAACTTCGCTGGAGACCCCCTGTGGATCCCGGGCGAGATCGTAGCCATCACCGGACCGCGGTCGTATCGGGTCAGACTAGAGGATGGCCGCGTCTGGAGAAGGCACATAGACCAACTGCGGAGGCGCCACAGCACCCTCGCCAGCAGGGATCCAGAGTCACACGATGA
>NW_020770673.1:0-19925 GCF_900518735.1 Pseudonaja textilis | reverse complement strand
TCTTTTCAAGTTTAATTCCTGCAATCAGCAAAAGTCAAGTAATTAAGCAAATAGTCAAAGGGATTGCTTATCCATAGAGTTGCCTCCAATGACATAAGGTGGTATAAGGTGAAAACGACATAGTCAGACCAGGTATATGAATTTGATCTATTCATATTTTTAAAACAAAGGGTTAAGAACCCCCCCGCCAATCTTTAAAAGGACAGGACAAACTGTCAGCCACAAAATTACAAAAGCTCAGTAAAGTAACATCACTGTTGGAAAACTAGAAAGAGCAGGTTAGGGACAAACTATCTTGAAGAAAATCTGTCCATGTGCTTGCTAAGAGAGAACAACTCTTGATGGCACATGATCCTTAAAAACATTTAACGCCTTATGGATTGGACTGGGAATTGATTTCTTACAATGGGAAGGTAAATGATTCTTCAGAAAGGTGCACATTGTATGCATAGTTGGGGAACTCATAATGAAGGAGTGATGCTATCCCACCAATGATGTATTTGCCTTCCTGGTGCCATTCATGTGGAACAGATACTGCAGAAGTTCCCATGCATTTAATGGTTTCTACTGGGAAGGTTATCTTGGAAGTCAGCAGTAGGACAACACTCAACCATACTTTAGCCCTTGTAACCCTGCAGGCAAACATCTGTCTACATTTTCTCTCTCTCCAGGTAACCTGAAGCACCATTCCTGTGGTCAATTCATCCCAACAATTTTGATGGAGCTGTAACTGCCTGGAAGAGAGTTCTTACAATTACAAAGTTACGCTTTGAGTATTGACTGATCCTCTGAAGCCTCCCTTATGCAAACCTGCTCATAATTCAAATGGAGAAGGTTCCTACTGACACCCAAATTTAACCTTATGCACGAATGGAAGTGTAGATATTTTTTCTGTTTTTGACTCTGCTGATTGCTGTTGTTCTCTACTGCAATTTTCAGATCTCTAGAGAGTTAACTCATGAAATTAATTACAATATTTGTGATAAGTAGGGCAAAGGTAAAGGGGTAATATTAAGAATAATCTTGCAGAAGTGAAAATGTTTGTAAGGTTGAAACAACTTGTTTTGGTTTATTGCAATTCCTTAAATTTGGGATGATACAGATCTTGACAGAGGGGAAAAGGCAGTGCATTAGACCTTATGCGATGGGCAAAAATAAGGAAAGTGTGAGATAGCCATGGCCTATACTGGTGGAGGATTAAATAAGTGATCACCAGTATCTGAATTGTAGCCAGATGTTCCCAGCTAACCAGTATAATTTGTACAGCTAGATAACAACTGTTAGAAGAATTATCATCCCTTAGTTTGTTTCTTGTTCAGACTAACATACCAGATCTTGCATTTCAGAATTCAAAAGTTTTATGTAGCACACAAGGCTAAAACATTGAGTTTTGAGTCTGCCCAACTCCTTTGCAAAGGGTGCAAAGCACATTTTAAGTCATGTGTAATGCTTGTCCACATATCAGAATAACTGAGTTGGAAGGGATGTTGGAGATCTTCTAGTCCAAACCCCTCTTCAAGCAGGAAACACTATACTATTTCAGACAAATGGTTGTCCATTCTTTTCTTAAAAGCATCCAGTGTTGGAGCATCCACAACTTCTGGAGGCAAGTCATTCCACTGATTAATTGTTTTGTCAGGAAATTTCTGCTTCATTCTAGGTTGATTCTCACCTTGATTAGTATCCATTCATTTTCATGCTCTCTCTTTAGGTGCTTTGGAGAATACCTCCCTCCCCACTTTACGACAGCCCTTTACCAGCTTTCTAATATCTAAGGGGTTGCCACAAAGAAGATAGGGGTCAACTTATTCTCCAAAGTACTTGAAGGCAGAACATGGAGCAATGGGTAGACATTAATTAAGGAGAGAACCAACCTAGAACTAAGAAGAAATTTCCTGGCAGTGAGAATAATTAATCAGTGGAACAATTAATCAGTGAAATTAGTGGATTATGTTTACATCTCAAATTTTCAAGTTATGCTTTCCTAATAAGGACTAGCTTAATTTCTTATGTCCTAATTGGCATATTTGAATTTCTTATTGCTATGAGAGTAACATTTGCCTTGCATTCCTTTCTAAACTATGTACACAATTCTCTTGTTTATAAAATGGGATTAGTTTAGCAGTTGGACTAACTAGTTTCTAACACTATTCACTTCTTATCTATGTTATGTGATAGTCTTGCTTCTCTGCAAAGCATAAACTTCCCTTCTAAAATGGCACCACTCCTGCCTCTCCAACAATTATCTTCCAACCCAACACATCATGATATAGTTGCAATGAAGCAGGAAGGCTCCTGGCCAGTGGTCAAAAATTGCTACAAGTTCAGCTGAACTGGTGGTAAAAAAAGCCTCCGAAGATCAGCTGAAAAAGAAATAAGAGAAAAGCACAGGATCTGCCCTCCCTCTCACCCCTGTGCTTCTTCATTTTGCTTCATTTTGCTAAAAGATGAAATGTAAGAGTTTTCACACTAACCACTTATGAAGGGTCCAAAGAATTTCCTTTCAGGTTTGATGTTGAAATATTTCAAACCATTGACTTAAGATAGTCAGATATTATTAAACTGTTTTGTATATATTGGTCATCAGACGTCATCATCTATATTAATAAACAATGTTTATTAAGAGAGTCAAATTTATGAAAAATACCACTAAGATGGATTTGCTTAATATTGATTAAAAAAACTCTGCAAGGGAGGAGGGGAGAAGAATAACCCAAACAGGCACCACAACTTTCATTTTGATGCATATTCCTCATTGTGTACCTGCTTACTGTCTGGAAATACCTTATCAATCTCGCCACACTGTGCAAGTGGGAAGGAAGGAAAAAGAACATGTCACACTGGACAACTGTAATGGCGATCATATGACATTAATGCTGCAAAGATAATAAATGGAGGTATTGGTTGTAAAGTTATTTCTTCAGCACTGTTGTACATAAAAATAAGTCAGTTGCTGAGTGAGGATAATCATATCTCTATTTTTCCATGGATTAATTGTTCCCTTGTGTTGAGCTCAGTCCTGAAAAATAAACATTACATTCCTCCCAAAGAAACACCAGCATCCGTGATGAAAAAAAAGTCAAATTTGTACATACTTTATTTGTAGATTAGAGCTGAACTTGAAGACAAGATCAAATGCACCATCAGTTTGGAGTCATTAAACTCTCATTAGAGACCAAATTCCACACACATACCCTTGAAGTTCATTGACTCTTATCTGGTGCCAATTTGCTCTGATCAGATCAGATTCTTGTGAACAGGTAGCATGAAATAAGCTTGAAATATTTTGGAACTCTATTCTAGCTCCTGATTTCCTGAGCTTGAGATTATTAGCTATATGGATAAAATATTTCCTAATAGATCTACTCTAGTACTAATTGCGCTTGGATAGGAATATCCAATTATTCTGACTTTTGAAGACAGCAAAGTCCACATTTAGATAGTGAGTGTCAATGGTTTGAAAGAGGGGTAAAAGAGAACATCTCTAGTCTATAATACAGCTGTTGAAGCAGTGCCAAGATTTCACAACCAATTGCAATCTGATTCAGGTGAAAGTGAGGGCACAGATAAACTTCCAAGAGGCCCTAAGAGCTCTCACTGAGTGCTAACTACCAGAGAACAGTAAAGAAGTACAATCTTTCCATCTCCCCTCCCACCATCCTATCACAACCTATCATTCCTCCCTTCCTCCACCATGCAGTCTCAACTGTCAGTGCCTATTCTTCCATCCTCCCTCGCCATCACAACTGATGAAATTTCTTGGATGAGAAATGAAATATTTTCTTTTTTTTTTTCATCAAGGAAAAAACAATCCTGTTGTCTTTTGAAAGACCACATTTCAGATTTAGTCTTTTTCCTTTTTTATTTCTTATGTACTAAATGCTCTCTAGTGTTGAGTTCAGGTCTCCATATAATTATATAAATTTTGGGGGTGAATATGCATCCCAGTAAACCAGCACTGGAAGACAGGATAGAAAAGATCTCCATGGCCACCATGTACTTCCCTTTGGTGCTCAAGTAGGTGGGGACAAAGGTCAGCCAAACGCTGCAGAAAACCAACATGCTTAAAGTGATGAACTTGGCTTTGTTGAAACTGTCTGGCAACTTCCTTGCTAGGAAGGCCACAGTGAAGCTGAGAAGAGCCAAGAGGCCCATGTAGCCCAAGACACAGTAAAAAATGATGATGGAACCTTCATGACATTCGACTATGATTTCTCCAAAGAGTGTCTCCATGTCCAAATGTGGAAATGGGGGAAATGTACTCAGCCAAATAATACAAATAACTACTTGAATGAACGAGCAGAAGCTGATAATCGAATAGGCCAACTTTTGCCCTACCCATTTACGGAATTTGCTTGCTGGCTTTGAGGCTAGGAAAGCTACAACAACTGTGATGGTTTTAGCCAAAACAGAAGAAATAGCAACAGAGAAGATTATTCCAAATGTCATTTGTTGGAGGAGGCAGGTCGACTTATTTGGCTGTCCAATGAACATAATTGAACAAAGAAAACAAAGGAGGAGAGAGATAAGGAGAACATAGGTGAGGTTACAATTGTTGGCTTTGACAATAGGAGTATCCCTTTGCTTAATGAAGATTGCAAGGACAAGACCTGTAGTAAGAGAGAAAAAAAGACCCAAAACAGCAAAAGTAATGCCCAAAGATTCTTCAAAAGCCAGAAAGTTCAGTGTCTTAGGAATACATTGTATGTGAGCTTCATTTGGAAAATGATCCTTGGTGCAACTCTTACAATTTTCCATGTCTGGAAATAGAAGAAGATAAGGTTATTTGGAAAGAATACCAACTATCCTTTGGACTGAAATCTTCTGGTCACATGTGTTTTGAAATGTATTCCAAACACTATGGAAAAATATATAGTCCATATCACCATATTGATAGTTATAGTCCATATCACCACTTGCTTATTCATGCTCCATAGCAGCCTCTGCTGGCTGATGCCCTATAGCAGGAATCGCCAACCTTTTGGACCTGAGGGACCACCAAACTCATAATTTTAAATCCCATGGACCACTAATATGAATTTTGACTGATAGTGGCTTGCTGACGTTGATGGGAGGAGGGGGGGGGAGAGAGAGAGAAATCCAATCCAACCTTTAGGCCTGGCAGTGATGTTCTCTCTGTCTCTGTCTCTGTCTCTGTCTCTGTCTCTGTCTCTGTCTCTCTCTCTCTCTCTCTCTCTCTCTCTCTCTCTCACACACACACACACACCCACAGATGTCCCTTACACCCCCCCACCCTCTCCAAGGGAGCCACATTCTTAAACCCTACTTTTCATCTCCGTTCTCAAGGGAGAATGAGAGAGAGAGAGAGAGATCTGATCTAATCTTGGAGGGCTGTCTATGACATTCTCTCCCTCTACCCCCCTCTCCCTCTCCCCCCCTCTCTCACACAAACACACACACACAGAGAACTCCCTCACACCCACCCATACCCTGAAGGCAGCCACATTCCTAACCTGCTTTTCAGCTCCATTCCAGGGAGGGGGTAGGGGGTATTTTGCGATCCTCCCAAAAGAATGATCGATCGGTAGGAAAACCGGGTGGTGGATTTTCCTGCAGACTTTTGGGGGGATTTTCCCAAACTTTTTGGGGGATTTTCTATCTGCAGAGACCCTGAGAAAATCCCCCAAAATGTCTGCAGGAAAATTCTCCACCCCGCTTTTCTACCAATAAATCAATGTTTATTTCGGATCACAGGATACAGTTTCCATCTTCATTCATGGGGGTGGCGAGAGACTTTTAGCTTCATGCAAGAAAAGCAGCAGAAGTCTTTCTTTCTCTCCTCCAAACTCTGCCAGAAATGAGTCTTTACCGGCACAGCCTCTTGGAGCAGGATGCCTTGCAGGGTCCCAAAGACTCATTTTTGGTGGAGTTTGGGGGAGAGAAAGAATTACTTTTGCTGCTTTCCTTGCGTGTAGCCAAAAGCAGAAGAAGAAAAGCAGAAAGAAGCAGCCTGATGGCCAGGTGAGGCACATGAGGTAAGTGGGGTAAGTTACCCTCCTCTGCCCTTTCGCCCCTCCACTCATTACCTCATGTTGTTCACAATGCAAGCGATACAAGCCTTGTGTTCCCACGGGCCATGTGGGTGGCCCAGCTTTGTGTTTCTGCACAGCCTGGATTAATTTCTTTGGGGGATGCTTTGGGTGACATTTCTCTGCAAAATTTTCTCACGGACCACCAGTGGGCCAGAGCCCACCTGTTGGTGAACACTGCTCTATAGCAGGAGTGTCAAACTCAAAGCCCATGGGCCAGATCTGGCCCATGATATGACTGGATCCAGCGAGAGGGGCTGTCCTGGTCTACCCAGTGAGAAGAGGAAAGATGGTCTTGGTCTATGCAGGATGAAGAAAAATCGGGGCAGCAAAGCTTCAACCCAGTCTAGCTTGTGTGAAGAGGAAAGATCAGGCCAGGATAGCTTCAGCCCGGTCTACCCAGTGTTGGAGTCTGAGGGGTAAGATGAACAGTGGACAGAGAGTAGGAGAGTGGCTCCGTTGGATGTGGAGGAAATTGGGTAAGGGCAAAGTCAGGCTGGGCAGAGCATGGGAGAGGTAGAACAGGGGAGAGGAAGTTCAGATGAAGACCAAGGCCCACCCCCTCTGTTATGTCCTTAAGACTGACCGAAGTTCCCAACCAGGTCCGTTCCTATTGCGGGGGCATTTGCAACTCCCATTGGCTGGCTCCCTTCGACAGCCGGTTATAAAAGCCGGCTGCAAGGTTGAGCCAGCCGCTGTTCGCTGAGCATGTCTGCTTGTTAGCCTGCAGACGCGACAGCCCTTTATTCCATTGAATAAAGCCATTCCTTGTTAATGCTCTGGTCTAGCCTCTCATTTCTTGATCTATAACACTGGTGACAAGGATGGGATCGGTTAACCAGAAGCATTCAATTGAGCTGAAAGTCACGATCGGCAACTGAACTGCAGCCGCAAAGCAGAGAGCTCGGTCAGTTCGCTAGTTAGCTAAGTGAAAGTGAAGCGTCTGTAGCCGCTCGCACAGGAAGCTACAGAGAGAGAGTGAAGTCAGGCGCTGAAGCTACAGCCGCCCTGCTCTGAAAAGAGCGCGAAATTCAAACTGCTGTCGTTTGAATTCGAAAACTCAAGCAAAGCTCGGCGCTGTGTCCACAGCCGCCAACGCGCCCAGAGAGCGCGAAATTTGAATCTCTGTCAGTTGCAGCCGCCAACGCTCTCCGGGAGCGCGAGATTCAAAATTGCTGATAGTCACGGCATTACAGCAATAGCCTCTAATGCTCACAAGCACAGAGCTGAAGTCATTGAACCAGGTGAGTTGCTGCAGCCACAGCCGCCTGCGCTCACGCTAGCGCATATTGGGCCTCGTATACCCAGAGAGAGAGAGCAGTCTACCCAAGACTGAGGCGCCATTATGAACACTAACCCAGCATTTCCGCCCTTTAAGCCGGATGAAGAGAAGTGGGGCTCTTACAGAAACCGCTTCCATCACTATATTGATGCCATCGGTCTGACTGATGCAGCGGAACACCGGATAAAGTCATATTTCCTCAGCTACTGCGGGGCTGCAGTCTTCGATACCGCAACAGCTCTTTTTGCCCCATGAGAAATCAAGAACGTTCCGTGGCCAGAGCTGCTGGAAACACTTTCTAATCATTACTCCCCTAAACCATCGCGGATCGCGAGGCGTTTTGCTTTTCGAATGAGGAAACAAGCCGAAGGGGAGTCCATCAATCAACACATGGCCACCCTGAGGACAGCAGCCCTCCACTGTGAGTTCAAGAATTACCTAGATGACATGTTGCTTGACCAACTCGTCTGCGGGGTCAAGGATCTAAGGCTCCAGAGGCGTTTGCTGGCCAGAAAAGACCTCAGCCTTTCCCAAGCCGTTGAGGAAGCCTTAGCAGCAGAGCTAGCATCCCAGTCAGCCGCCGAGATCCAGGGCATGATACCCAAAACCGGTGCCACCACTGTTCACTCCGAGGAGGTGGTGAGTGAGGACGACCCTACTGAACACTCGGAAGTTCATCGTCTCAAGCCATCGAGGCAGCCACAGGTAGGGGCCAGGCAGGATAACAGCAACGCTCCAAAACACATTCTGTTGTGCCTATCCTGCGGAGGTTCCCACTCCCAGACAACTTGCAGGTTCTGGAACGCTACCTGCAACAACTGCCACAAGAAGGGCCATATCGCCAGGGCCTGCCAAGCAACACACAACACGCCACAAAGGTCATCTTTTTATTCTCCTTCTAGGCCCCAAAGGCAAGTAGAAAGCTGTTACACTTGCTATCACGCCAATCACACTTTTCATACCACTAATAAAATCACACTTTCTATCCATTTAGAAGGTAAACCTTGCCGCATGGAAGTGGACACGGGGTCAGCGCTCTCAATCATCTCGTGGGGCACGCTCAAGAAAATCCAACCCAGCCTATCGAAGAAACAACTTCAAAAGTGCCATCTCACCTTGAGGGATTATCAAGGGAAGAACATCCCTGTACTCGGCAAAGGCAAGTTCCTCGTTAAATTCAAAACCTTCAAAGGCCATTTGCCTTTAGTGGTTGTTGACGGTACCCTCCCTAGTCTTTTGGGGTTGGATTGGTTCCCCTATCTCGGCCTTAGTATAATGGGTATCCATGCTGTCTCAGCTTCTGATATCGACTCCCTATTTTCTGACTACTCTGATGTATTTAGCAGTGAATTAGGATGTTACAATGGCACACCCATTTCTTTCTCTGTAGACCCCCAAGCAGTTCCTGTCCGTTTAAAGCCACGTAGAGTCCCTTTTGCTATACGCCCTAAGCTGGACGCGGAGCTAGACAAATTACTCAAGCAAGGAGTAATTGAGCCCACAGATTTTGCTAAATGGGAGACCCCTATTGTCACGCCTCTCAAAAAAGATGGCAGTCTGAGAATTTGCTCAGACTATAAGACCACAATTAACCACTACCTACAGGTTAGCGCTTACCCAGTCCCGGTCATTCAGCACCTTCTACACACATTCGAGCCTGGCACCATTTTCGCCAAATTGGACATGTCACAAGCATATCAGCAGTTCCCTGTTGACAGTCAAACAGCCGACCTACAAACTATCATGACTCACAGGGGGGCGTTCAGGTGCAAGCGTCTCCAATTTGGCATTAGTGTCGCCCCAGGTATCTTCCAGTCACTAATGGAACGAATTCTTCAGGGCCTCCCTGGCGTGGTACCTTATTTTGACAACATATTGGTCTCAGCCAGGGACAGACCCCAACTATTCCAAAGAGTCAGAGCGGTATTAGACAGGTTCAGACAGCATGGCCTCAAACTAAAAAGGGAGAAGTGTGCCATCGCCACTAAGCAGGTGGACTTTCTGGGGTATAGAATTGACGCCTCTGGCATCCACCCACTGGAATCGAAAGTCAAAGCTATTCACGAGGCTCCCACACCGTCTACAAAATCAGAGCTACAAGCCTTCTTGGGTTTATTAAATTTCTACGCGTCATTCCTACCCCACAAAGCCACAGTAGCGGAACCCTTGCACAGGCTCCTAGACAATAAGGCACCATGACACTGGGGACCGAAAGAAGATTATGCTTTCAAAGCTGTCAAATCTCTACTTACCTCAGACGCAGTCTTAATACAATTTGACCAACGCCTTCCTTTAGTCTTGGCCGCAGATGCATCCCCTTTTGGGATAGGAGCTGTTTTAAGCCACAGATTGCCCAACGGCTCCGAGGCACCAATCGCCTTCTTTTCCAGAACCTTTTCATCTACCGAGCGTAATTACAGCCAAATTGATAAGGAGGCCCTAGCCGCAGTTGCTGCAGTAAAAAAATTTCACGAATTCCTTTTTGGTCACAATTTCGAACTAGTCACAGATCATAAACCACTTCTGGGACTTTTATCTGGGGACAAACAAACCCCTCAAGTATTGTCACCCAGGATGACGGGATGGACTTTGTTCCTGGCGGCTTACTCCTACAAAGTCGTCCACCGCCCGGGAAAAACTCTGAGCCATGCCGATGCCCTCAGCCGCTGCCCTCTGCCTGCTCCCGTGGAGGACCCCGCACCGGTCCATGCCATCTTTGACGTTACCGAACCTAATCTACCTGTTACCGCTAGCGACATTGCCTCCCACTCCAAGAAGGACAGAACAATCACCCAGGTCCTGGACTGGGTAAGGAGGGGGTGGCCGGCCACTAACTTTGCAACCGAATTCACTCCCTTTAAGACTCGCCAACAGGACCTTTCCAGTTTACAGGGTTGCCTGCTGTGGGGGACCAGAGTCGTCATTCCAACCACACTGCGAATGGCCGTCCTAAGAGCACTGCACGAGGGCCACCCGGGCATCGTCCGGATGAAAGCGTTGGCTCGTAGCTACGTCTGGTGGCCCGGCATGGACGACGAGATCGTCAAGTGGGTAAGCTCTTGTCACCCCTGTCAGGAATCCAGACCATCACCGCCAATCACCACACCCACTAAGTGGGAAAGTGCCAACGCACCTTGGTCACGGCTACATATTGACTTGGCCGGACCAACGCACGGCAAGACTTTCTTGGTGGTCATGGATTCGTATTCAAAATGGATTGATGTGGCCCTCCTACCCACGACCACCACCCAGGCGGTTGCCAAAGCCCTGACCCATCTGTTCATGACACACGGCCTACCAGATACCCTGGTGTCAGATAATGGCCCACAATTTGCATCGGCAGAGTTCAGCAGGTTCGCCACCAACCTGGGTATCAGGCACATCCTCACGGCCCCCTTTCACCCTGCCAGCAACGGGTTAGCAGAGAGAGCCGTTAGGTCAGCGAAAGAGGCGTTGGCCAGGTTCAACCAGGAAGACTGGCATTCGAGACTCTCCCGTTTCCTTCTAAGCCAACACACGACTCCCTGTACGGTCACAAACAAATCACCAGCAGAACTCCTAATGGGTAGACACCTCAGAACTGTGCTAGACAGGCTACACCCCCACTACTGCCCTGATACCCCTCTAAATTCTGACAGTTTGGTCAGGGATTTTGTGTTGCAGGACCCAGTGTTCACTAGGAACTACGCCGGAGATCATTGTGGGTTCCAGGGAAGATCATCGCCGTCACAGGTCTGAGATCTTATCGGGTCCAATTAGAAGACGGACGCGTTTGGCACAGACACCTGGACCAGATAAGGTGGCGACGGAGTGTCCACACCAACACAGATTCAAGGACTCCGGTGAATCTCCAGTCACCTCTCCAGAGTCCAATCGGCGATCATCAGAGAAACCTGTCACCACCACCCGAACTGAGGGAGCGAGCAACAGGCCAAGTCGGCACACCTGACTTTCCTTCATTGCCGACCACCGAGGCCTCCGGGTTAGGGGACAGAGACTTTGAGGCGACCCAACCCGGTGGCAGCGACCTTGCGCCGGAACCCGTCCGGTTTCCAGAACCTGACTGCACTACAACTCCCGCCAGTCCAGGTTCCCCGAACTCTGTGCCACACAGTGACTCACCAGGGCCACGGTGCTCTGGGCGCCAGCACAGACCACCAGCATACCTAAAAGACTATACATGTTCGCATCTGGGGGGAAGGGGTGTTATGTCCTTAAGACTGACCGAAGTTCCCAACCAGGTCCGTTCCTATTGCGGGGGCGTTTGCAGCTCCCATTGGCTGGCTCCCTTCGACAGCCAGTTATAAAAGCCGGCTGCAAGGTTGAGCCAGCCGCTGTTCGCTGAGCATGTCTGCTTGTTAGCCTGCAGATGCGACAGCCCTTTATTCCGTTGAATAAAGCCATTCCTTGTTAATGCTCTGGTCTAGCCTCTCATTTCTTGATCTATAACACCCTCCTCATCCTAGGGCATGCAGGGAAGAATGCAGAAGACAGCAATATGGGTGGTATGGCTTATGAGTGAGAAAAGGGCCCCGATTCCTTTCACAAAGCACACCTGCCCATGGAGTTTAAAGGAGAGGCAGTTGGGAGGGGTGTTTGCTGGGAACAAATGCTGAATTCATCAATTGTTGAGAGTTGTGACCTACATTCCTGGAATTCCTCCTGACTGTTCCTCCTGATTATTTCTATGCTTCTATGTGCTTATCTTGTCTTTCTGGAATTACTGCTGTGATTCTTCACTTCTGGGACTCATTATCTTGCCCTGCTTGAATGATTGATTGCTGTCTTTCTGCTTACAGAGTTTGGACTGGAATATCTGCAGCTAGAGGGTGCTGCAGGTTCATGGGAGAGCTTTTTTCCACTCCAGAGAGTAAACGAGACATTGGGGGCAAAGTTGGTGCCAATAAAGAGACTCATACCAGTTCTCTGGCTGTGTTGCCTTCATGCCACACCCCAGGTCATCACAGGAAAGCAGGCCAGCATACCTTCGGCACAGTCTAACCAGTGTGAACAGAAAAGACATAGCCAGGGTGGTGGTTGGCCTGGTCTACCCAATGAAAAAAGGAAACATGCCAGCACTTTGGGGAGTGGCATCAAGCTAGCCATACCCACCCAGTTGGCCATGCCCCTCGCCCCCCCCCACAGGTTAACCATAGCCCTCAATGAAATTGAGTTTGACACCCCTGTTCTATAGCATCAACTCCAAGCTCCTTATACTCCAAAGTACTTGCTTGCAATGCCCAGTCATCTGCAACCCTTAATTGCCAGCTTTTTTTCTAAGACTGCAGTCACATTTGGTCCTTTCTTAATGATCCACATGGTCTCTATGTTACAATAGTAATAGGGACAACTGAGATCAGAATGGGACAACTTGCTGTGGGCAATTCACTGTGGCCAACTCGATATGAGACAACTCACCATGGGACAATTCAACAATTCAATTTAATGATTTAAAATAAGTTAAAAATATTTACGTTTGTAATTCACATGTCATTTTGCACCCTCTCTTTAATTATTCTACTCCAAGATTATTTTAATCTTAGTGTAAGTCCTGTTCTGTGGTGAGTTGTATGAATGAGTTGGCCATGGTGAAATGGCCCTGATGAATTGTTCTAGACCGCCTGAGATTACTATTGATGATTGGTGCAGTTATGTAACATTATGCTTTATGACAGCATCCCTAGCTCACATCAATCCCAGTCCCAATTATCATTTCAATCTTAGGATAACCGATACTGACATTCCTTCTTTTCTTATGCCAATGAATTGGTCACAAGGATTCCACCATAATGGTCCTATCTGAAATTCTTCATTCTCCTTTTCACGCTACCTTGGTTTTGGATCATATAATTTTTGATGGATATCCATCTCTTGCTTTAGCATGCACAGAAATAAAGACACACCAATGGATACTCACATAAAAATGCTAATGCACATGTGCATTTAAATAAATAAATTGATTGCTGTGTATTATTATAAATTACAATATTAAAGTGCACTGTAAAATGTGTGTTTATGATGAAATAATAATACTGTATGATGGCAGTTTTATTTTATTTTATTTTTCTTACCCTTCTGACTTGAGATCATTCTTTCTGGACACGGAGCACAATCATAGCAGCAAAAATTTTCCCCTTCCTTTTTTGTCTTTCGGTATCCTGATGGACAAGGATCATTGCATAAGGAAAGAGGTGGCACCTATTTAAAAATAGGAAAGAATCATTATTAGGAACAAGATCTTAGAATTTGCTTTATGGTAAATGAATTTCCAGTGTTTAACATTTATAAGCCTTTGGATGGGTTATATATTGAGGCGCAATTGAGGCATGTAGGTAGTCATAATTTAGTGATTGGAATTGGGATAGGTGACTTGGTCATTAAGCAAAGCAGTCACTAGGAAAAAGTCCCATGAGTATGGCTGTGCTTTTGATTTTATCTCAGTTTTCCTTTGCTTTACAATATCAGAAGGATGTGAACCCTAACAGCTGGCTGAGGCCAAGCAGTGGGGAAGGTTTCTGGAACTGGACTCAAGAGAAAGACAGATAAAAGAACAAATCTTATAGCCTTTCACCCCCATTTCCTTGCGATTGGGAGTGCTCACCACAGTATGGGAATAATACCATTGAAACCCACCTGAATGAATTTTTTGTTCCATTGGATTTGGTCTTTCTTAATCATGAAGGTTTTTAATGTAGGATCCAGCTCCCCAACTTGGACTTTTACATAAGATTTATTTGGGAATGTGATCAAGTTCATAATGTCAAATCCAGCTACTAATTCACCCTTTTGGTTGAATGCAATTTTATCTCCAGCACTGTTGTTGAATGAAATCCTCTGCAGAAATGAATGTAGCTAATAAGAGACAGAGTTGGATACAGTATGAAAAAAAGTGAAAAGGGTTATTATCTGGATGGATTAAGATTTTCTACCAATAAAAGAGAAAAATTGAAGAAAAAGCAGTTGCTAATGGGTAGCATCTAGCTGTTTAGGCACTACTTATGGAAATGAAAAGTGAAATGTTAGATCAGCATAATATTAGATGATAATATAAAATAACATCCAAAATAATGATTGGAGGGTTTAAAAGATAGTACCAGCATTCATATCCATTGAAACTAAACCTGTCTCTAACAATATGAGAAATATACTGAATGTTTATGTTGTACTGAGATGTAAAGTAATGCAATCCTTTGTTTATTGTTGAATAAGAAAAATATTCAGGCTGGAATTCAAATCTTTAAAAACAGATCAAGCAACATTCTAAGTTTATTCTTATATGTGAGATGAGGCTGACAAAATATTACTGCTCATAAATACATCAGTTGTGATGCAAGTCACATAATTTTTTTTTAAAAAAAATATGTTTTATTTAATACATTTTTTAAATTCACATAAAAAGTTCCATATCTCTCATAACAGCATGTTTTCTGGGCACAGTTAGTTTTAAGTAGAGGTACAACATTAATCATAATAGTGATCATAATAAACATATCAAAATTATTCACAAAGTAATAATACAATTAGTTTATCCAACTTACAAAATTTTCTGTAGAAAATTTTTATTATCTTTTTACTCTTTTTAGATTCTAATTGCTGTTTTTGTTAGTTAGCCATTGATAAAACAACTCCCACATTACAAAGTATTCTGTTTCTTCCTTTTCTTTTCTTTTAAGTGTTAATCCATCCATCTCAGCACATTCTAATTTTTTTATAACACTTTCATCTTGTAAGGATCTCTTCATTTTTCCAGTGCTATGCAAACACAATTCTTGCTGCCATCAATACATGTAAAATTAAGTATTTATTCCCTTTATTATATTATTATGGTAATATACTTAGCAAAAATATTTCTGTTTCAAATCTATGAATTACTTTATCATTTGTTCTGACAAAGTATGTATTTTAGTCCAGTATTTTTTTTGCCTTTGGGCATATAACCACATATAGTAATATGAGCCTGGTATCTGACTACACTTCCAACATTTAGCTGAAAAATTTTCATACAACTTTGCTAGTCTCGATGGTGGTAGATGCCACCTATAAAACATTTTGTATAGATTTTCCTTATATTCCACTGACATTGTTAGTTCAGCTTCTATCCAAAAGTTTCTGCCATTTTTCTAGTTCTATTGGGTAGCTAAAATTTGCTTCCATTTTAATATTCAATAGATCTTTCTCATATCTTGATTGTATTTGCACATATGGCCAACATGCTAAATCAATCCCTTGATTGGTCAGTTCTCATTTAGATTTGAGTTCCCCTTTGTCATTCAAAATGCTCTTACAATTTTTTTCCATATTAATTGTATTCAGATGTGTCAGTGCCTCCATCATGGAGAGCCAGATTGATATTTTCATACAGTGTCTTTCTTTGATTTTTCCCCCCATACTAACAATAATGCATTCCTAACAAAATGTTTTTGAAAGTATCCATGTATTTTATTTTTTGCATATCATAGAAAAGCATGCCATCTCAATTGGAGAACATGTCCCTCTGAATTTAATAATCTTTTATATCTCAGATTTACCCATTCGTTCACTGCAGAAGCTTGGTAATGTAGCTCCCAATCTGGCAACCCAAAGTCCCCTTGTATCTTGTAGCAACTTCAATCTTATTCTTGTTTTTTTCCATTGCCAAACATATTTTAACATGATTTTATTTAGTTCTTCAAAGAATTCCCCCCCCCCCACCCCAGTTTTATCAGAATTGTTTTAAATAAAAATAACAGTCTGGGCAAAATATAATTTCTCAACTAAAAAACTATCAGATCTCAATTGTTTAAGGAGAGTAACATCCTCATATGAGGAATACATATATAAATGTAGAAATTTCCTGTGTTTAGCATAGAGCAGATTTCCTAACCAGGAAATTCATATGAATTTCATATGAATTATGATGATTTCCCCCCAAATAAGCTCTTTCAAACCTCTCTGCTAGCATAAGACTCCTGAAGTGTAACTATGGGATAACCTGCTTAGTGCTTTCAACACTATATAGGTAATCACCATTTGTTCAATGACATGAACAAATGATACGAGACATGATAGCTGTCTTCCAATATCTGGGGGACTGCCACAGAGAAGAAGGGGTCAAGTTATTTTCTAAAGCAGCCATCACCAACCAGCAAGCTGCGGCATACTGGTGGGTTGTGAAAATTTTTTGGTTGGCCACAGAGAAATCTCACTCCCAGAGCACCCCCACCAAAGCAATTAATCCAGGCTGTGCAGAAACACAAGGCTGTTCATCCCACATGGCCTGCGGGAACCCTCCCCAGCCTCACTCCTTACCCAGCAAACTTGTCTGCTAAGTTGCTATTTTTCCTTTTTCCGACCGTCATCTGTTCTGCTGTGCTGGGAGATTTAGATTAGCTAGGAAGCAGGAAATGGTTGGATTTCTTGCTTTCTAGGTAGGCACAGCCTTCCCTTACGACTGAAGGTTTGCTTGCAAACAAATTCAGTGCAGACTCACAGCAAGCAAATTTGAGAGACTGAGCTAGCTGATGGCAGATTGATCACTGAATGATTCTGTGAGCAACTCAATCTGCCTGCTTTGCCTAATTTTGGATAAAAATAGCTTTTTATCAAAAATTCAATATTTACATACATGGTGTGTTGTGAGTTAATTTTGTGAGTTTGCTCACAAGCAAATTTTATGTGACAGATTGAGCTAGCCAATGGCAGATAGATAGATTTCTGAATGAATCTGTGATTCTGTGAGCAACTCAATCTGCCCGCCTGCTTTGCCTGATTTTGGGTAAAAGTTGGTCTTTTTAAAATAAAAAATCAATATTTATATAAATATTTATAATATTTACATACAAGCCATGCCCAGCCAGTCACATGACCACCAAGCCACACCCACAAATTAGGCCTTGCCCTCAGAACCAGTTAGTGGTCCCTGGGATCTAAAATTATGAGTTTGGTGGTCCCTGAAGTCCAAAAGGTTGGCGACCCCTGTTCTAAAGCACCTGTAGGCCAGACAAGGAATGGATGGAAACTGAACAAGGAGAGATTTAACCTGGAAATAAGGAGAAACTTTCTGACAATGAGAACAATCAACCAATGGAACAACTTGTCCTTGGAAGTTGTGGGAGCACCATCACTTGAGACTTTCAAGAAGATATTGGACTGCCATTTGTCAGCAGTGATGTAGGGTCTCCCACTTGGGCTGGAGGTTGGACTAGATGACCTACAAGGTCCCTTCCAACTCTTATTATCTGTTATCTAACATTTCAAATTTACAAAGGTTCTGAATAAGCGTTATGATGGGTCCTTGGAGTTCTAGCCATTTCAGCATCTCTATGGTGACATTATCATGAGGTGCCCATAATGTTAGTGCCCACAATGTTACAGTGAGCTGTGGTCATGTGATCACAATTTCTATCATTTCCTACCAGCTTCCAAGCAAGCAGATCAATGGGGAAGCCAGCAGGAATTCAGTAGCTACAATCATGTGTGGTCCTTGCTTAGGAACATATGCTTGGTCCTTGTTTTAGTGATAGTAAACCAAGTCTGTTGCTGAGTGATGAAATCACATGGTTTCAGTCTTTATCGTCATGTCTCTTTGTGACAGCTTGTGGTTTCAATTGCCACAGTAGTCCAAGGACTTTCTATAATCTTTGAATAAACTACTGTAATAAAATTAGAAACCTTGTAATAGGATATTCAATATTGTACTATTCTATTGTATCAATGGAGAGAATTTCAGATAAGCTTTCATAAAGAGCACATTTTACCTGCCAAGGGTGTATATTCTGGAATGGCTCCTTGGTTTCTTCTCTCCTAACTCTGTGCTTCAACCTGGATGTCTGAGCAGTATGTAAGGCATGTGCCAAAGCATGAACCGCATTGTAAATGCTGTAGCTGTGGCCAGTCATGCTCATTTCAAAATAAAATGCAGGGAGATCCTCCAGCCTCTCCTCCCCAGTACATGCCTCATCGATGTTTCTTGCTTTGTCAGAATTAGAAACATAGCAATCAAATGCTTGCTCCCAGAAATGTTTGATAAAGTTGTTTCCCTTTGCATCGGCAAGGTTGATCTTCTTAAGAAATTCCTGGAAGTCCAGAATCTGTTTGGAGTGAATTGCAAAGGAAAGAGTCCCATGGAACATCTGGATATCAAGTCCTTTATGCACAACATGCAGTGTGAAATCTATCTGGGCAGTTGTAAACCATACTCTTCCTGTAGAGATTTTCTCTTCATGTTCAGAATCTGTTGGAAGGAGAGTTGAAGCCACTGCAATAGAAGCCAACCATATAAAGGCTGTAGTTTCACCATGTGTAATGACTACATTGGCTTTTTTCTCTGTAAATATGTGAACATGTTTATCTATTTGGTACACCACTTGGACAAAGTCACCCAAATGCATAATTTGGTCAAGTCTCTCAGCAAACTCTAAACAGATTCTATTCTGCAAAAGCTTTAGCTCCAGAGTCCTTGAGAAATGTTCTCCAGCTTCATCATCTATGGTGAGGAGTCCTACCCATTTCCACCTGAAATGCAGAAGGAGTTGGACTAAACCTTCATACTGAAGGGCTTCATTGAGGGCCATGCGATAGAAGGAGGATACAGGTGAGTCATCAGTGACTTTAGATTCAAACGACCCATAAGAAATCTTAGGGTAGAAAGGCACAAAACATGAGAATGAGAACGGAACGTAGTGGGAATAGTTAGATTTAGTTTATATACTTTAAAGGAGAATAGTTGTAGCTCAAGGTTGAAATGAGTTCTTGGTATTTTCTGAGCTTGGTTGTTTTGCAAAGATTTAATTACCCAAAATAAGTGATATCATCAGTGCTAGTGGTTGATAGCATGATTATTTAACTAAGCACTGATGCTGTTACTTAGTTTGGGTAGTGAAATGTCTGCAAGAAAAAAACCAGATTGGTTAAGAAACCACCAAGGACTCTCATTTATATACTTTCTTTACAATATATTTAATTCCAGTTCTTTCCTCTTCCAGAAGAATCCAACATAATTTATATAAATATATACTTTTGTATTTAACTTTGTAAAGGGACCATTTTCCTTTTATTTGTTCCACTGAAGCCAAGTAAAAAAACATATCTTTTTCTTCTAAACCCTTATAAATGTTTGATATAACATATTTTCATGAGTTAATTTTTTTCTACTTAGTCATAACTCAGATGATTTATTACTGAAAGTAGTATTCTGATTTAATCTTCTATAGATGATGTCCACTGGAATCAAGTTAATTATGACTTCTTACAAAATAAAAAAATATATATTACAACCACAGTTTCTGGATATATCCATATCCTTAATATACTGTAGATAATGTTTGCATAATTGTAATATACTGCAATTCCATACATTAGATCCTACCTATGGAATCTTATACAGGTGAAATATATCTGCCATGCATGATGATGTCTCAGAGCACAATCCTCCAATGGTTCCTATGACTTTTCTTTTAGTATGACATATGTAATTGGGGAAAATCATATGCAATTTGAAGAGCAGATCCAGACAACTTTGATAGGTCATCTTTAATTCAGAGTAGTTGTCATAGATGTAGAATCCAAGAGTGACATTTGACAAGATCTGTTGATTCTCATTGATCTCATTAATG
>NW_020770672.1:0-19983 GCF_900518735.1 Pseudonaja textilis | reverse complement strand
GAAGTGAGAGCGAAGGGAAGACAGATGGGGAATCGGAGGATCTTCCACTACCTCCTGAGGGGTCCTGACTTGGATCTTCCCAAGGGATCCTCCTGAAAAATAGCTCCTGAGGGGGATTTGATGGGTTCTTCCTTCCCTCAGGATCTCTGATCTCCACACTGCAGCACTTCAAATAGGAGGAAGGAAAAAAGAAGCGGAATTAATATACATCACAAGACATAAAGTGGATTCTTCTATTCGGAGCACAACTTCAAAGCCCCCAATATCCATCTGTGCGGCTGAGTGAGAAAACAGTGGAACAACGTCCTACCAGAACTGGAGAATTTCCACATATTATGAACATGAGAGAAGTTTGGGAAGGAGGGTGAAGCATTCAAACACTCTATTTATTCCCTTCCGAGCTCCCTAAAGTCTCCCACCTGCCACTGGAGCTGCTCCTTCTGCTCCTCTGCCTGGCTCAGGAGGAAGCCTTCCGCCAGGGCCACCGCCTGGGAGCTGGTCTCTGCTCCACACTCCCGCACCCAGCCCTCCATCTCTGGGGGCAGGAGAGCCAGGAGCCGCTCCAGAACCACCAGGTCCAGCATCTGGGCTTTGCTGTGCTTTCCTGGGCTCAGCGATCGCCTGCACAAGTCGTGGAGTCGGCTGCAAAGTCCTCAGGGATCCTCAGCCTCCCGGCATTGGATGGCGGTCCAGGGGGGAAGTTCTGAAGGAAGGAGGGTTCCCTCCTGCAGGACCTTCTGCCCGGTTCTGGTCCAGCTCTCCCCACAGCTCCCAGGCTGAAGAGTTGTGAGGTCTTTTCTGCTCCCCTCCTTGGACAAAGGGGGGCTCTCCATCCTTCTTCTCTCCAGCAGAGCATCTCCAAAGGGCTGCAGGGACCCTGGGGGGGCTCTCCAGGGACCTCTTCCTTCACGGGACCATTTCTGGGGCAGCAGGACGGATCCCTGCCGGTCCTTCTGCTTCCTTCCTTCCCTCGCCGAGGGAATCCTGGCTTGCAAAGGCTTCCGAGGGCTCCGAGGTTCCGGATCTGGGAGGGAGAGAAAAACCAACACCCAGGATCAGAAAGGGGGATTCAGCCCCTGCACCCCCTTCCCCAACCGGCTCCTCCCAGCGCAGGGCCCAAGGTCCCCCCCACTTCTCATGGAGAGGACGGCTGGGGAGCATGGGACTCGGGAAGAGCCCCCCCTCACCAGGGGCACATCTGGATGTCCCCCCCGCCGGACTCTCCCGCGAGCTCCAGGGGTTGAGGAGAGCGAGTGCGGCGTCCTAGAGAGGCAAGCCTTTAAGTGATGTCGCTTCCTTCGCTGCCGCCTCTAGACTGGCAGCCCTGACGTTCGCCCTCCAGTGGCCCAATGGGGAAGCGCCTGGATTTCCCTTCCCTTGGCTAAGTGCGCCCCCTGGTGGACCTGAGGCATAGGGCCAGGAGGGTAGAAAGGGCGGGAAAGAGGAGCGCCTGGGAGTGGGAAGGGCAGGGATGATGGGCTTGGGAGTAGCAGGAAAGGCTTCCCTCTCGCTACCTCTCTGTCCACCCCCCCTTTGTCATCCAGTGCGGCAGTTCTTCCTACGGCAGAATCTACCCATGAAATATATATATCTTACACTGCAAAAACATATGGACGACACAACTCGATCAGGGCAAAGCAATTGCCGCAATCTACATAGACTTCTGTAAAGCCTTTGATTCAATGGGACACGACAAACTACTCCTAAAACTAAAATCTTATGGTATCTCTGGACACCACCAGCATAACTGGATAGAAGCATTCCTGTCAAACAGACAACAAATGGTCAAAATTGGGAG
The DNA here is from genome assembly GCF_900518735.1 of Pseudonaja textilis. Next base: position 18,185 of record NW_020770672.1, on the reverse strand, counting down.
CGTCCTCTCAAATTCTGTACCTGTCAATAGTGGTGTCCCCCAAGGCAGCGTTCTAGGACCAACTCTCTTCAAACTCTACATTAATTGTAAATGGGATGATAAATTATATTCCTAAAATCTGTCATTTAATGAAGACTTTTGTTTCACCTGAGTTTGGGGCTCAGCAAAGGTATAATCTTGTGTACATTGAAAAAAAATTCGGATCCTAATTTAAGGAAGATTAATTTTTTAGGTAATAAATGAGAATATCAGACTTTATTTTGGCAAAGTCTTTGTATTCTAAGAATGAGCAGATGAAGCAATTTGGTTCCATGCTGTATAGATTTATTGATAAGTTCAAGCACTGAACTAACTCAACATTTTACATCTTGTTATTTTCATTATTTCTCCATTTCACATCTTTTTGGTTAGGTTTCTTGCAATTGTATCACAATAGTGCATTTAGGACATGTTTTTGTTGTTATTTTTTAACCTAAACTAACTTTGTTTTTGACTGGGGTTGTGGTTGTTCATATTTCACTATTTAACAAAGAGGGAAAGAGATATAAAAAAATGGAAAGCCCAGGACCGATGATGCCAAATAATTTGATGCGAATATGTGTCAAGCCCCTGGTGGAGACGGACTCTGAGGGAGAGGAGGAACAGCCGACAGGAAGTGGAAGTGTGGCTCCGGAGGTTGTGGAGGAAGCTGGGGAAGGGCAGAGGCCGGCTAGGCAGTCAGAGGAAGACCCAGGCCCATCTCCTCTCCATCCTAGGGCACGCAGGGAGGAGAGGATAAGGGAGAAACATCAATGGCGTGGTCTGCGGGGGAGGAAAGGGCCTTGATCCCCTTCATGGGCTGCAGCTGTGAGAACTGGTTAAAAGGACGGACATGCGTATGGGCCAGTGCTGGAAACAAAGTGTGAAAATATCTCTAGTTTGTCTGTTCCTATCTGAGTTTGGCGTCCTTCCCAGTGTGTGTTCTCATCTCTGTAGATGTCTTCAAGGCCTTATCTTGCCTGGTTCCTTTAATTGCCTCAGTGTGGTTTGTGTTGGTATTGCTATTTATAATTTATAGGCATTTTTTATTTTAAACACCATTTCCTCCTTTTCATAACTGTTTGTGGGGGAGTTTTTTGTCTCCAGTCAAGGATATTTGGAGCTTTGAAGCCAAGTTGAAGGAATAAAAGGGGCTTCACCTGTTTTTGTGACTTTGTTTATTTTTTATCCCACCCTGGGTCATTACAATATGAGTGTTTTACCTCTTAGTCCATAACGTGGACTGTTACACCATTGGAGAAAAATAAACACATTTTACCCCCAATAACTGTATATTTAATTTACCACTCTCCTCTCACGATACCTTGATTTTATGGTAAGAATTTGGTTTTCTTTTGTTTCTCTTTGCTCCTTTGAGCTCAAAGCTTTCCCTCTGTGATTCTTCAAGAAGGTCTTTCTGCTTATGGGGGTTGATGCTTAATGGAACTGATTGCTTGATGTAGCTTATTTTGCAGCACTTTTGGGGCCAACATCTGTTTCAGATGAAGAAAAACAATAGAGCTAAAAAATTCCTAATGTTTCAAAGAACGGGGATGTTCCTACAGGTAGAGAGATAACCAAGGAAGGACACATCTAAACTAGCAAGCAGAAGAATGTTTTTCCTTATCAAAAGTAAATCTGCCATAACTTCTATCTTTTCCTAGCCATTTTTCCTTCAAGATCTTTGGATTATTCTCTTTAGATGAGAAAATAACCTTCCATGTGTCTTTTAACAGGTACTTTCATCAAAATATTCCAGGTGGATCCAGTCCCGCAAGATCTCCCATTTTCCTCTGGTGTCACCCAACTTCCTGAGTGGAGAAGGTCCCCTCCGGACAAGGAACGCAGTCGTAGCAGCAAACTGGCTCTCCTTCCCGAGCCCTCTTGACAAACCCAGAAGGACAACTATCCACACATCTGGACTGAGGCCAAGACTGAGCAGAAAAAGAAGGAAGGCCAAAGAAAATGGGTTAGAGCTAGGAATCCATGGGAACTGGAGCCAAGTAGCCTCTGGTCTTCGCTGAGGTAAATATGAAATCTCTGCCTACTTGAGTATGACCCCAATTGAACCCAGATTTTATGTTGCAAAGTGAGGCATTTGTTAAGGGAATTTTGTCCCATTTTATGACCTTTCTTGGCCATTATTACTAAGTGAATCACTGCTTTTGTTAGTAGCACCTTTGCTAAGTGAATCTGACTTCCCCATTCTTTGTCAGAAGGTCACAAAAGGGGGTTACACGACCACCACCCCAGGACACTGCAACCGTCATAAATATGAACCAATTGCCAAGCATCTGGATTTCGATCACATGTCCGTGGGGATGCTACAACGGTCATAAGTATGAAAAACGGACATAAGTCACTTCTTTCAGTGCCATCTGGGAGGCTCTTAAGGAGGCCCAACCTGGCCAGAGCTCTCCATGCCTCCCTTTCACCCTCCCTGGGATGGAGCAATGGGCCTTCTGCTCCTAGGAAGCAGCTCCAAGGCTTTCAGTTCACCTGAAATTATCAAGATTGTTCTGATATCACACCTTCAAATTATGGGTGTAAGAAGAGGGGATAAATGCGTGTTAATGGGGTCACGAGAAGGAACCGGCTGGTTATCACTTAATGCTGAAATCTTTTCTCAGTTCTGTCCAGGGGTGGGATTCAAATTTTGCAACAACCGGTTCTGTGGGCGTGGCTTAATTTATGGGTGTGGCTTGGTGGCCATGTGACTGGGTAGGCTTTGCTTTGGCATTTGCTTGAGGAGCATCTCCCCATGCGCATGCACCCTACCGACCCTGCCACAACTGCTGGTTATGAGAGGAGGAGGAGGAGGAGGAGGAGGAGGAGGGTTGCCTGCTCAGCCTGTCTGGATTCCAAAAGCAAGAAATCAAAGAAGTAACAAAGAGTCTTTCCCGGCACAGTGAAAATTTTGCAACTTCCTCTCCAATGGGGAAACGGGCGGTTCTGTCTGGCAGAGAAGTAGCCCGCTTGAATCCTGTTTCTCTCTGCCACCCTGAGCTGTTCCAGGAAAGACTCTCTTGCTCTCACAGCAGTAGGAAGACATGAGACTCGCCACATCTCTTGCAGTACAGGGAAATGTAGCTCAGGTCCCCACCAGTCTGCATCTCACCCCCCGCCTGGATTCACCGCAGATACTGGGCCTTCCCTGCTGGGGGTGAGGGCGGCGGGTGGTGGCAGCAAAAGGCAAGTGGGGTTGGGGGGTTAAAGGTGACTGGCAGTGGCAAATAGGCAACTGGGCCCCAGAGCTTGCAGAGCCTCCCTCACCCAGAGAGATCAGGCAGGGCCACAGCGGAAGGCATGCAGCAATGGCTGGCCTGGCCAGTGGGCAAAAGCAGGCTGCAGGCGATGCCACGCATGCACAATAAGGACTGACTGGGCGTGGAGGGGAGGGGCAGGTGGAGAGGGGAGGGGCCAGTCAGTGGTGCAATTTGCCTCAGAGGATGCTGGTGGATCAAGTGACTGTTGCAAATAATTTGGAATGACCATTGGAGCAATGGTGATACGGATGCAGCCAGATACAGGCATCACTATCCATGCCACTACATTGTGCATCTCATATATTAGCAACACCTTTTCAGTGTTCCTCAAAGGGAACCCATGTAGACTGCATTGCAATCCTCCTTTCAGGAGGTGGACCTAAAACAATTCCTCGTGTTTCAAGGAACTCAGGTGTTCCTAGAGAAGTAAAGGTGGAAGGAAGGACACATCCAAGCTAAAAAGAAGAAATATTTTCTCTGGCAGTAGTAAAGCTTGCCCAATCTTCCACTGCCACCTCTCTCTATCCAGCTCTTCCTTCAGTCTTTTTGCTCTTCTGTTTAGAGAAGAAATGGGGCATTTTGGAAATAAACCGGAAATCAATTATACTTCAAAATCTTTTTTAATTCACACTTTCATGACAATTGCAAAAAAAAAAAAAAAGCCTTCATTAAATAGAAAACTCTGGAGAGATTGAACCAGTGGTGGGATTGTACTGGTTCTGTCTATTCTATAGAAACGGTTGTTATGATTCTGCGTAGTTTAGAGAACTGGCAAATTGCACCACTGACTGGCCCCTCCCCTCTCCACCTGCCCCTCCCCTCCGCGGCCAGTCAGTCCTTATCGTGCATGCGTGGCATCGCCTGCAGCCTGCTTTTGCCCACTCGACAGGCCAGCCATTGCTGCATGCCTTCCGCTGTGGCCCTGCCTGATCTCTCTGGGTGAGGGAGGCTCTGCAAGCTCTGGGGCCCAGTTGCCTATTTGCCACTGCCGGTCACTTTTAAACCCCCACCCCACTTGCCTTTTGCTGCCACCACGCACTGCCCTCACCCCCAGCAGGGAAGGCCCAGTATCTGCGGTGAATCCAGGCGGGGGGGCGAGATGCAGACTGGTGGGGACCTGAGCTACATTTCGCTGTATTGCAAGAGATGTGGCGAGTTTCGTGTCCTCCTACTGCTGGGAGAGCAAGAGAGTCTTTCCTGGCACAGCTCAGGGTGGCAGAGAGAAACAGGATTCAAGCAGGCTACTTCTTTGCCAGACAGAACCGCCCGTTTCCCCATTGGAGAGGAAGTTGCAAACTTTTCACTGGGCAGGGAAAGACTCTTTGTTACTTCTTTCATTTCTTGTTTTTGGAATCCAGATAGGCTGAACAGGTGACCCTCCTCCTCCTCCTCCTCCTCCTCCTCCTCCTCTCATAACCAGCAGTTGTTGCAGGGCCGGGTGGGTGCATGCGAGGGGGAGATGCTCCTCAAGCAAATGCCAAAGGACAGCCCACCCAGTCACATGGCCACCAAGCCACACCCATAAATTAAGCCACGCCCACAGAACCGTTTGTTATCAAATTTGAATCCCATTCCTGGATGGAACTGAGAAAAGATTTCAGCATTGATAACTGGTCGGTTCCTTCTCATGACCCCATTAACACGCATTTCTCCCCTCTTCTTACACCCATAATTTGAAGGTGTGATATCAGAACAAACCAAATACAAGTGGTCCTCGCTTAATGGCCAGTTGCTTTGCAAGTGTTCAAATTTATGACTGATCTCCACAGAGCTCCTTGACCTGTTTTTGGAGTTTTGACAACCATACACACACACACACACACACACACAAACACACACACACACACACACAGCCTTCTAACCCTTGCAGGCCAGCCCTAGATTGCTGCTTCAAAGAGTCTTCTGAAACCCGGGTTTGTGTCCTTCTTTCCTCTCCCTTTTTTCTCTTTCCCTCCCTCCCTCCTTCCGTGTATTTATCTATCCATTCATATATCTCATTCACTTTCTCCATTCTCCATCTCTTCCTTTCTTTTTCTTTTTGTCCCTTCCTTCCATCTCTCCCTTTCTTTGTCTATCCCTTTCCTTCCTTTTGCTTCCTTTCTCTCTTTTTGTTAGGGATACACCCTAGCAGAATCTGCACAGCAATCAGGCAGGCAGGCAAAATATGTGAGATAAACGTTTTTGTAGCTTACACTCAGTAAAACAGATACACTGTGCTAGTTAAATAGTTTATTCCAGCAAGAGTTATAGCCTAGTCAAACAGTCCATATATCATTCACTAGTTCAGTCCGTCCGGGAATTATACAGTTGCAAAGTCCAGTGTCGAAAAAGAGAGGTGAGTAAACTTACAAATATCAGTCCAGTAATATATCTCCTCACAGTAGAGATATGAAGAAGTCAAACCTCCCTTCTTCCTTCGACGACAGGGAACACGCAGTTAGCAAAACATCAATCCATCAAACCAGCAATCGTCAGGAATCGTCAGCAATCCAACAGGTTCTCTTGCTCCCTCTTATGGCAGTTTCACACCGCACCCAAAATTACATGCTTTGCAGTTTAAAGTGACACACACTTAAACTTACTATCATACTTTATATATATTATTTTAACCCAAACTACATTAGGTAACCTTGTTATTCCTAACACTTTTCTTTCTTTCTGTTTCTCTTTTCTTTCTTGTCTCTCTCTTCCTCTCTCATTCCCTCTTTTTGTCTCTTTCCCTCTCTTTCTCTCTTTCTTTCTCCCCTCTCTGTTTCTCTCTGTCTGTCTGTCTCTCTGCCTCTTTCCCTATCTTCCCCCTCCCCCCGCCCACTTTGTGTGTGTGTGTGTGTGTGTGTTTGTGTAAAAGAGAGGCATGGATAAGTCTGACCAGGTCTGGTCTCTTTAAGAACCTCCCCAACTATGAACCGGCCCTTTCAGGCGACACTTTTCCCCAAGCAGGATGAAGCTTCTCTCCCAATGGGACCAAAAGAACCTCCACCCAATCATGATTCAAATTCATCTGAATTCAGGCCCTAGTCAACAGAATTCCCTTTTTTTCTTTGCTAGTTTGGGCACAAGGAGCAAACAAACCTGAAGCTCTTAGTGACACATTCCCCAGCCCTTGTGGGTTTCTCACTAGTTTGAAGGAGATACTAAACCTTAGATGGTTCACAAAATGGAGCAGTGCGAGAAGGTAAGGGTGACGGTGGGGAATAATGAAGTGGCTGGGTCCCTATCTTCCCCTCTCTCTCCCCCACTCTGTGAGTGTGTGTGTGTGTGTGTGTGTGTGTGTGTGTGTGTATCTCAAACCCACAGCTGGGCCAAGCCAGCAAGCTCTCCTTGGTGCTCTTCACTAGGTTGGATGACCTGGAGCAGCTGAGATCCCAGTGAGCATTGCACCACAGGTTCACCTGATCTCCCACTTCTTTGGTGTTGGCTTTATGGAGCCATGGGGTGAGGCCTGGGCTGACATGTGACAGCAGTGCCTTTTCCTGCACTCACTTGTAAGAGTCCAAATAATCTGGCAAAGACACCGAAGTCCCTCAGGTAGACCTTTCCCCCTCCGCAGTCCTCCTCCTGCAGAAAATGGCCATTCCCTGAGTTAAGAAGGCAAGGAGTTGCACCTCATCTCACCCAATTCCTAGGACTACCCCAAATGGTCCCAATTCAGTGTGGAGAGAGTGGCTCCCCTGGCAACCCCCTTTCCCTTGATGCTCTGACTTCCTGTGGCCCACTAGCGGCCTGAATGCCAGGTCGGACCACTAGAAGGCCACTTCCCCACTTCTCAGCAGTGTTCCTGTGCTGGCCACTGCAGGACCCTCCACCTCCTTTCCCAAATCATTCAAAAGGACGAAGCCTGTTGCCGAAATGGGTGCGACCGGATGGGTGTGGCAGGGCCATCCAGGGGTGATTGTTCTGGGACCAACAAAGGGGCTGCGATCAGGAGAGGGAAGGGATGGCAGGCAGATGAGCCATGCTCCCTGGTTGTCCCCGCACACCTATGTCCCCCACCGGCACGGCCCAGCAGCCTGCTTGAATCCTGTTTCTCTCTGCCGCCCGGAACTGTGCTCAGAAAGACTCTCTTGCTCTCCCAGCAGTAGGAGAACTCAAGCCTCTCCACATGTCTTCCAGTACAGAGAAATGTAGCTCAGGTCCCCACCAGTCTGTATCTCTCCCCCCCGCCTGGATTCACCGCAGCTGCTGGGCCTTCCCTGCTGGGGGTAGCAGCAAAAGGCAAGGGGGGGGGGGTAAAAGTGACCAGCAGTGGCAGGTTGGTGACTGGGCTCTGGAGCTAGCAGAGTCTCCCTCACCCAGGGAGATCAGGCAGGGCCACAGCAGAAGGCATGCAGCAATGGCTAGCCTGGCAACTGGGCAAAAGCAGGTTGCAGGGAATGCTGCACATGCACGATAAGGACTGACTGGGCACAGAAGGGAGGGGTGGGAGAAGAGGGGCAGGGCCAGCCAGTGGTGCGATTTGCTGGTTCTCTGAACTGCGCAGTATCATAAAAACCGGTTCTATAGAACTGGACAGAACCAATAGAATCTCACCCCTGGTTCCATCTCTCCAGACTTTTCTATTTAATATAGTCCTTAATAATTTAATAAAATAATTTAATAACATAAAAACATGGCATTTCACATCATTCTGGCATTTTTAGGGAGAGGATCAGGCAATCAGGCTGGTGTTTGGTTCCCACAGTTTCCTCCTGACCTCATTTCCTACTCATTCTCTCACACCCACCCACATGTTTAGCTGCTGTTGGTTGGAACAAGTACATCAATCATTTTTTAATAAGGTGTCTGTTGTTGTTCAGTATCTGTTGCTGAACAGCTGAATTCCTCCCAATTTTACAGAGGTCTCTTTAGCAATATTTATTGAAAGGGGAGGGAACTACAAGAATTCCAGTCATTCAACAATTCCCCATTTTGAAACATACAGATATCATTTTCTTTGACTCCTGCATACTATCTAAATGGAAATCAAATAAAAGAAACATTAACAATTCTTCCACTATCATAATGAGTCTATATCTCATATTTTTACATTTGTTCTGGCTGTGAGATGTTCCTTTGTGTTCAGCTCTGGCCTCAGAAGGATAATGTAGCACTTGGGGATGAAGATGCAGACCAGTAGAGCAGCACTGGAGGCCAGGATGGAGAAGACCTGCACAGCCACCATGTGTTTCCCTTTGGTGCTGAGGAAGGTGGGCACCAAAGTCACCCACACACTGCAGAAAACCAGCATACTGAAGGTGATCAGCTTGGCTTCGTTGAAGGCCCCAGGCAGATTCCTGGCCAGGAAAGCCACTGTGAAGCAGATGGCAGCCAGGAAGCCCATACAGCTGAGGGTGACGTAGAACATGACAACGGCCCCTTCATTGCATTGCAGGATGATCTCTCCAGGCTGGGAGTGGAGGTCAGAGTCAGGGAACGGGGGAGAAACTCCCAGCCAGATGGAACAAATGAGAATTTGGATAGCAGAAGAAGAAAGGATGATGGAGTTGGCCAAGCTCTTCTCCAACCATCTCTTTGCTCGGTTTCCTGGTTTTGTGGCCAGGAAAGCCAGCACCACTGTGATGGTTTTGGCCAAGAGAGAAGAAACGGCGACCGAGAAGATGATGCTGAAAACCGTTTGTCGGAGAAGGCAGGTGGCTTTATTTGGTTGACCAATGAAAAGAGAAGAAGACAAGAAGGAAAGCAGGAGGGAGACCAGGAGGATGTAGGAGAGGTCCCGGTTGTTGGCTTTGACAAGGGGAGTTTCTCGGTATTTGATGAAGATGATTAAAACAAGGCTTGTGGTTAGGAACAAGAATAGGGCAAAAGAGACCAGGGTGATGCCCAGAAGTTCTTCATAAGACAGGAAGGTTATCACTTTGGGGATACATTGGACTCTTTCTTTATTTGGGTATTTATCATCTGGACACTTGGTGCATTTTTCTGTATCTGAGGGGGGGGGAAATAACCAACCGCATATTTCTTTGTCCTTTGCATTTCAAGATATATTGTACGTTCTTTGGCAACAAGTGATTATTGAGAGCATTTTCTGGGATGGATTTCCTTATATCTCCAGAGACAGAAGATAAGTGTATCACTTGTTAAAAAATATAGCTATGGTATATTTTTGACAGGCTATGAAATTGAGTGAAGGCTTAGGACTTGAAAGATTTCCTTTGTAATGCTCAGAATATTGATAGGAACCTCCATTACTAAAGGTAAATAATGAATCAATTAATCTTTCTAGAGAAACGTATCTGTCAGGTGTCAATTCTTGTCATACTTGCCTCAGAGGATGCTGGTGGATCAAGTGACTACTGCAAATAATTTGGAATGACCATTGGAGCAGTGGTGATATAGGTGCAGCCAGATACACGAATCACTAACCATGCCACCACATTGTGTATCTCATATATCAGCAATACCTTTTCAGTGTTCCTCAAAGGGAACCCATGTAGACTGCATTGCAATCGTCCTTTCATGAGGTGGACCTAAAACAATTCCTTGTGTTTCAAGGAACTCGGGTATTCCTAGAGAAGTAAATGTGGAAGGAAGGACACATCCAAGCTAAAAAGAAGAAATATTTTCTCTGGCAGTACTAAAGCTTGCCCAATCTTCCACTGCCACCTCTCTCTATCCAGCCCTTCCTTCACAGTCTTTTTGCTCTTCTGTTTAGAGAAGAAATGGGGCATTTTGGAAATAAACCGGAAATCAATTATGCTTCAAAATCTTTTTTAATTTACACTTTCATGACAATGCTCTGGATGGATCCAGTTCCACCAGGCCTCCCATTTTCCTTTGGTGTCACCCACCTTTCTGAGTGGAGAAGGTCCCCTCTGGACAATGAATGCAGTCGTAGCAGCAAACTGGCTCTTCTTTTCGAGCCCTCTTGACAAATCCAGGACGACAACTTTCCACACATTCAGATTGAGGAAAGGACTGAGCAGGAAAAAAAAAACAGGATTGCCAAAGGAAATGTGTTAGGACTCTCCGTCCATGGAAAATGGAGGTAAAAATGGATATTAGACAAGATATTAGATATTAGCCTCTGGTCTTCACTTAAGTAAAGACAAAATCTCTCACTATTTCCAAATGGTTGGAGATATAACTTCTGGAAGATTGTTCCTTTAGTTCCTCTCTTTTGCTTTTGGCATCTCACATTGCCAAAAAAAAAAAAAAAAAAAAGGCCTTCATTAAATAGAAAAGTCTGGAGAGATTGAACCCGTGGTGGGATTGTACTGGTTCTGTCTATTCTATAGAACCGGTTGTTATGATTCTGTGTAGTTCAGAGAACTGGCAAATCGCACCACTGACTGGCCCCTCCCCTCTCCACCTGCCCCTCCCCTCCACGCCCAGTCAGTCCTTATCGTGCATGCGTGGCATCGACTGCAGCCTGCTTTTGCCCACTCGACAGGCCAGCCATTGCTGCATGCCTTCCGCTGTGGCCCTGCCTGATCTCTCTGGGTGAGGGTGGCTCTGCAAGCTCTGGGGCCCAGTTGCCTATTTGCCACTGCCAGTCACCTTTAACTCCCCAACCCCACTTGCCTTTTGCTGCCACCACCCGCCGCCCTCACCCCCAGCAGGGAAGGCCCAGTATCTGCGGTGAATCCAGGCGGGGGGCGAGATGCAGACTGGTGGGGACCTGAGCTACATTTTGCTGTATTGCAAGAGATGTGGCGACTCTCGTGTCCTGCTACTGCTGGGAGAGCAAGAGAGTCTTTCCTGGCAAGGCTCAGGGTGGCAGAGAGAAACAGGATTCAAGCGGGCTACTTCTCTGCCAGACAGAACCGCCCGTTTCCCCATTGGAGAGGAAGTTGCAAAATTTTCACTGTGCCGGGAAAGACTCTTTGTTACTTCTTTCATTTCTTGCTTTTGGAATCCAGACAGGCTGAACAGGCGACCCTCCTCCTCCTCCTCCTCCTCCTTTTCCTCTCATAACCAGCAGTTGTGGCAGGGTCAGGAGGGTGCATGCGCATGGGGAGATGCTCCTCAAGCAAATGCCAAAGCACAGCCTACCCAGTCACATGGCCACCAAGCCACACCCATAAATTAAGCCACGCCCACAGAACCGGTTGTTGCAAAATTTGAATCGCACCCCTGGATGGAACTGAGAAAAGATTTCAGCATTAAGTGATAACCAGCCGGTTCCTTCTCATGACCCCATTAACACGCATTTCTCCCCTCTTCTTACACCCATAATTTGAAGGTGTGATACCAGAACAATCTTGATAATTTCAGGTGAACTGAAAGTCTTGGAGCTGCTTCCTAGGGGCAGAAGGCCCATTGCTCCATCCCAGGGAGGGTGAAAGGGAGGCATGGAGAGCTCTGGCCAGGTCTGGCCTCCTTAAGAGCCTCCCAGATTATGGAACTGCCCCTTCAGGGGACACTTTTCACCAAGCAGGACGAGAGGAAGCTTCTTCCCCCCAATGGGGCCAAAAGGACCTCCATCCAATCACGATTCAATCCCATCCGATACGGTCCAAGCCTGGATTCAGGGCCCGGTCAGCAGAATTGCCGCCTTTGTTGCTCTTCTGGGCACAAGGAGCAAACAGCCAGAAGCTACTAGGGACACATTCCCCAGCCATTGTGGGATTCCCACCCGTTTAATGGAGACCCTTAATTGTACGTGGTCCACAAAATGGAACAATATCGAAGCCTCCCAAGCAGCCTAAGGGAAAACATCCATTTTCTACTGTCCAGATTCAATTCTTGGTGAAGATCAACCACCTTTGGAGAATAGCATCAGCCCTCTTGAAATGGGACCTCAGGCTTTGGAAAACGGAGAGAAGACAGCAAAACTTTCTCCTACCTTGTTGAGCACCTTTAACCATGAAAGAACATCTTGGTCGAAATAAAGTATCTGTTTTAAAAAATACGCCACAGTCTCTCTCCTGAGATCATCCCTGGGAAGAACCAACAAGCCCGAAATGAGCAGATCTGCTGCTACCTCTCCATTTGGGTCCATGTAGAGTTGAATGTCTGAAATATTGACAAACTCATTCTTCTCCAGGAAAGGATGGAACTAGAATGGGAACATGCAGCAATTTTAAAAGCGGAAAACTTTGTTTCTTATCCCAGATGCTTTTTCATATTTGAATCTGTTAGATCTGGGAGGATGGTTCAAGAACGGAGGCAAGAATTCCAAGAGTGATCTGAAAAAGTAATGAAGAATGCTATGTTATAATGTGGTCCAGATCAACTCCAAAATATTACTTATTGACAAACGCAATTTTGTTTTGATGAATATATAAGAATAGTTTGTTCCTTAGTCACGGTTTAAAACATTTAAGACAGAATATTAACAAGATTGTCTATAAAAATGGAATGCAAAATCATATTAAACAAAAAAAAACAATAAAAAATGCAATGTAAATTTCTGTGTCACTCATACAATTTCAACAATTAGATTCAAATTAGCAGATGTTAGATAAAATGTCTGGATCTAAGATATAGGGCTGTATTATATGCTATTTTTGAGTACTAAAACCTCTTTCTCAGCTTCTATATTCCAAATTTTTTGTGAAGCAATTTTTCAGCTTCTTCTCTAGATGTACTAGAGACTAAGAGATCACAACTGCTAACACAAATTGACAGTTGTACAATCCAATAAGTGTTTAATTGAAATTTTGTCTGTTTGGGGACTATGTCTGTTTCATCACTTTAATTTTAACGCAATAATTATATACCCTGAACTTATACAAAGCAGAAATTGTGTAAATTAACAATTATCTATGAGGGCAGGAGCTGAACTCCTTTTATCCACCCCAAAGATCCTCTTCAGATCTTGTGATCTCAATATTTTTTTATACATAGACAGGACTCTTGCCAACTTGATTCCAATTGGATAAGGCAGATATTATTGATATGTGAAAATGAATACGCTAATGGAGGACCTCAAAACCTGGATAGTTTTTCAACAGTAGAATATTCAGTACAATATCCTCTACAGGGACCTTATGGCTCTTCAGGTCTTTAATGGTCAACTTGAAGATGAACATAATCGACTAAAACATAGTTTATATATTCTGAAAAACAGCTCTTGAATTCTATGAAGATATTGGATCTGTTGTTCATCCCCACCACCCCGCTCACCTTAGATAGAGAAAAACACACACAAACCTGTGGGACTTTGTAGGTGTCTCCTAATGTTGACATCTGGATGGAGATGACCCTGACAGCTATATCAATCAGAGCCAGGAGGTTCTCCTTCCTCCCACAGCTGTAGTTGGGGACATTGGCTTCTCCAGTGGAGATCATGTCCAGCAAGGCATCTGAAGTGCGGAAGGTGCTTCCATAGTTGTCATGGATGTAGTAACCAAGTGTGAGATTGTGCAGGAGCTGGGAATTTTTGCTGACCGTTTGAATGGTGAAAATTAATTTTCGGGTAGTTTTTAAATCAGAAATATCCCTATTGTAGAAATAATGTTCATGTTATAGTGATCAGCAACAACAAATACTTTTAAAATATATAATCCTTCACCAACCTGCTAAGCCTTAGGCCAATATTGATCCAAATCCAATGATCCAGGAATAGCTAACAACCAAGAAGATAGCCTCAAGATTCAGATGGATCTTGATGGACTAGATCACTGGGCCATATCTAACTAAGTGAAATTCAATGTAGAGGAAAGTAAAGTCCTACACTTAGGCAAGAAAAACCCAAAGTACACCTATAGACTGGGTGAAATCAGGCTCAATAGCAGTAACTGTGAGAGGGATCCTGGAGTCTTAGTGGACAACCAGTAAGTTAAAGATTAAAGATTGTTAAAGATGAGCCAGCAGTGTGCAGCAGCAGCCAAAAAAGCTAATGCAATCCTAAATTGTAATGCAATCCTAAATCGTATTAACAGAGGGATAAAATCAAGATCAAGGGAGGTACTAATACCACACTATACAGCCTTGGTAAGACCACACCTAGAGTACTGCATCCAGTTTTCTTTACCAGATTACAAAAAAGATGTTGAGACTCTAGAAAGAGTACAGAGAAGAGCAAACAGGATGATTGGAGACTGGAGGCTAAAACATACAACAAACGGTTGCAGGAACTGAGCTTGGCTGGTCTAGTAAAGAGAAGGACCAGGGGAGACATGATAGCGGTCTTCCAATATTTGAGGGGCTGCCACAGGGAGGAGGAAGGGGGTCAAGCTATTTTCTAAAGCGCCTGAAGGCCAGACAAGGAATAATGGATGGAAACTGATCAAGGACAGATTCAACCTGAACATAAGGAGAAATTTTCTGACAGTGAGAACAATCAACCAATAGAACAGAAGTTCCCTCAGGAAGTCGTGGGAGCGCCATCGCTTGAGACCTTCAAGAAGAGATTGGACTGCCATCTGTCAGAAATGGTGTAGGGTCTCTTGCTTGACAGGAATAAAGCAAAATAAAGCAAAAGAGGGAAGCCATGGAAGTAACAATCATTCAGGAAATTAGACAGGTCCTAAGGTACAAAAAAAAGTGAAATGAGAAGAAAAGGAGTCTTAGAATTGCACATGGAGGGAGTGCAACTCCACCACCCTGCATGACTTACCAAGAAGAAGGAGAAGGAGGGCCATTGAAAGGCAACATTTTAGGCAGCCTAGACTCTTCAGTTACGACCACACCAATGAGATGGTCTCCAGGCCTGTAAAAGCTCCATCGACTGAAGCCATGCTGGTGCCCCAAACTCAATGGGCATTTCCTTCTCAGCTTCCCACAGACTGATGGGGACACCAGCAGCAGCAGCAGCAGAAGCAGGAGGTCCATCATTCGTGGCATGAATCAATCCACTTCCTGTTTCTAACACAAACAACAGGAACAGTTGGAGAAATGCAAAGACTCTGAGAAGTGCCAGTGGCTTTCCTGATCTAAACAGAGAATCATTCAGTTTCATCTGCAAAGGAGAGAAAGGTGCAATCAAGAGCAGAGCCTGTACCTGTCCCAAAACTTGGTCCCAGAGCTTCGCCCAAGGAATTTATCCTTTTCTGATACAAGATCCTTTGCATGTGGCTTCAGTCTAATGCCTGCATCAAAGTCAAAAACTGGACATATAGCATCACAGGTCTCAAAGGCCCAGATAGTCATAATTACAGGGAGAAGCAACTTCTCCTCTTGGGATCCTGAACTTTTTCTGGGCTCCATCTGCAGAGGAGAGGCTGGAATAAAACATGTTAGTAAAAATTACAGATATACGCCTGGGATCATTCTTCTGTTTCAGCTGTGGTCCTTCCTTCCTGTCAGGGCAAGTCCAGAAAGTGATTCTGGGGAAGATAATTCAGCACCCAGGGAATTGACTTCTGCTGTCCTTCAACATGGCCACTTGTCTCCAGAGATTGCTGGGGAAAGTCACTCAGAGCTATGGAGTTTGGTGCCATTTCTAAGTTAATGCCATTTAACTCTAGTGTTGCCTGTCTTCTAATGACAATCGGCACCCTTGATCTCTGCCCAAGGTTAAGAGTAGACCCTGTTTGGAATTCTCTTTTATGTCATAATCCCATATATTGATCTTAATTGCAGTCGGTTTTAAAATTGCTTGTGCCTGAAGTGAAATTTCATTTCTCATCTTTTCTAACAATATTAATTTTGGGATAAAAGCTCATTAAGAAGCAGGAAAGGGACAACTTGTGGACTAGATCGTTGGGTAAATAGGGAGAAAGTTATAGAATGGATGGAAATTTTTATTTTCTTGTCATTCCTGTGTTATCTTACCATGTTCCTCTAATACACCAAGATTCTTTACATTGTGATGTTTCTTAGTTTTTTGAATAGACTGTAAAGTCTGCAGCTGAGATCTATCAATCCATATCTATGTGTGTGTGCATCCGTCCATCCATCCATCTGTGAGGTGGGGGCTATGAAAAGACCACCACAAAGTTTGATGATCCATAGAAAACAAGATTTATTACGCGTTTGCAAAGGCGGGTTCCCTCAGGCGTTGAAAGAACCCCAGGCAGAATTCAAACTGTCCTTTTATACCCCACCTGTCCTCCCCCTCATAAGAGGGCTTGGCTCACATTCTAACCTATCACAAAACAATACAAAACAGGAGCATAATCCCTTATATGGCAGTCCAGTGGTTATGCAGCATCTGGCACGTATATACCCCAACTATCTAGGCGCCCCCTTGTCTGGTAAGGGCAGCTACCCAACTTCTAACATGTACACATTCTTGCCAATACACATTCTTGTCAATACCCCCCCTTTGTTCTTCCCACATCCTGTTTATCTCTCTTGTGCTCAGACTGGGCATTTCCTTATCTGGTAGAATTTCTGAGTTTGAGACACTTTGTTACATGACTCCTCAGACCCAGTCAACAAGTCTTTTGTACTGCTCACAATCCCCCAGGTTTTTTCCCAGGTTCTCTGGGTGGATCTCTGTCCTGCCCGGATCGAGTAGGTACCCATGTGGGCCTCCTAAAGGCCTGGACTCCAGCCCCCATTGTCCTCAGCCCCAGCCATGCCCTGAGCAGAGGCCCCAAAGGGAGGTCCAGCAGAGGCTCTTCCGTCCCCCAGGGAGAAGCCAGGGGGCTCAGGAATCCCAACCAGAGAGCAGCGGCCACGGAGGAAGAGGAGGAGGAGGAGGAAGAGGAGGTTTGTGGCCGGAGAGCCTCACTCAGGATCCGGGGAGCTTGGGTGAATCTGCCTGAGCCTGAAGGGCCAGGAAGGGGCTGGATTCACAGGGCGTCCCAGGCTTGGCTCCAGGGCAGCCTCAGAACCAGCTGGGATGGCTCCCAAACCAGGATCCGGGTCTTTAGGGGATATTGAGGGTCAGTCCAATTCACGGTGGCCTGTTCCACTTCTGATGGCCATAAGAGTGCATGAATGTTTTTCAAACTTGAAGAGGAATGGACTTCAACTCCCAGAGTTCCCCACCCAATAATGCATGGACTTCATCATGCTGGGCAGGGAATTCTGGGAATTAAAGTCCCTTCATCTGCAAGTTCCAAGTTTGGAAAAGGCTGGTCTACCTTCTTCCCTGAGGTGAGGAGTTAAAGCCCTGCACCAAGACTTGGCTAATTCACAGGTTGCTCAATCTATTTTGTTTCTTTCTCTGTGTCTCCCTCCCTCCCTCTCCCACTCCCAGGTAATCCCAGAGCCCCCTCTGAAGACCCAGCCCTGCATGGCTTCTTCCTGACAGGAGCCTCTCCTGGAAAGACACAGAGCACAAGTGAGGCTGGAGAAACCCCGGGGCTGTGTCCCCCAGCATTCAACCAGAGACTCATAAACCAGGTTAGTCTCTTCCCAGAAATGGGGGCCTCCCTCAAATCCCTTCCTCTTTCCTAGCCCTCTCTATGGATCTGGGCTTTGCTTTCCCCTGAGTGGCAGTGGAACATGGGACTTGGGCTTCCCTCTTCCCAGGACTTGCTTGGCCTCTACATCGGAAAAAGAGGCAGGGGAACTATTTGGATTTTGGCACTAAATAGGCATAATGAAACGCTGAAGTTGAACGTGTTAAAAAGAAAGAATAGCTAATAACTGGAATTAATGAAATTAATGAGTTTAAAAAGGGAAAAAGGGAAAAGAAAGGGTGGAATGTGGAAACAGAACTGAGCCCACCACTTAATGGCAAAGGAAATATTTCAGTGACTCTTTGAAAAGTGCTTGGTCTTTTTAAAATTGGAATTTGAAAGGAAACAAAAGGAATTCCATTATAATAAAATAAAAACCCTGAAAAGTGAAATACTAGATTACAAGGGGAAAAAGATACATGAAGAAATTGCCCTGGGATTATTTGGTGACTATGGGAAAAAGTTGGAAAAGAAATCAACAGAAGGAAGCTGGAAACAAAGATTTATGGACACTGACTGTTGAAATTTAATATAAAGGATGCTGGTTGCAATAAACTACTAGACAATTGGATTGGACATACATATTAAAGAAAGGAAAATAAAAGAAGTAGTAGTGTGGTGGACTGACAATTGAAAAATGGGAGACGCAGGGAAGACGTCT
>NW_020770671.1:0-12996 GCF_900518735.1 Pseudonaja textilis | reverse complement strand
AGAAGAAGAAGAAGAAGAAGAAGAAGAAGAAGAAGAAGAAGAAGAAGAAGAAGAAGAAGAAGAAGAAGAAGAAGAAGAAGAAGAAGAAGATTATTATTCAACAAGAGCAAATGTTGCTACCCAGCTGAACATCTGAGTTGAAATGAGCCTGGGTAACAGATCAAGTTTGACTCCTTTGCTTTCTCTTCGTCCTTCTCTTGGGCCCTCCAGTTCATTTGGGGTTTGCAAGCAGAGGGAAGTGGGGCTTGCAAAGATGCAGAACCAACCACCGACCCGGTCAGCTGCAAAGTAGCTTTCATAAAATCCACCCCATCTTTTATTGCTGTTCTTCCTTTCGCTGGTTGGCGGCAGCTACCGTAATAAATTGTATCTACACTTCAGGAAACAACACAACAACAGAAACACTCACCCACACCCATTCTGTCTCTAGAGCTGGCACCGAAAAAAGGATCCGGCATCTGCACTTGTCTGCTCCCCCCTCCCCACCTCCTAAAATGCATTTTTCTCCCTCTCAGCTCCTCTTCTCTATCCCGGCTCCAGAAATCTTGTTCTTCCTCTAACTTTTCTGCTATCACTTTGATGATACTTGTTGGCAGAGTTTCAAATCAATGTATTATGGGGAGGTGAAGTAGAGATCTTCGGGGAAAGGAGGAGGCGGGGGGGGTAGAAGAAGAATCCCCAACTTGCCATATAACGTAATGCAGATTTTTGTCCTCGCTCCACGGCTTCTGCTTTTAATTTCCAACAAGAACGGAGGCTCCATCGTGTTAGTTTGATGAAGCCCAATTCCCATCTTGACTCCAGTTCCTCCTCTTCCCCCCCCCCCCACAACACCCCCATCCTTGGCTTCCCTTCCATTCCTCCAAACTGGAAGGAAAACAAAGGCATGGGGAGAACAGAGAAGGTGAAGGGAGGGGAAGGGAATTGGCAACGGGTTCGCCCATCCAAAGAGGGCGGCTTCCCCAACCCTGGTGCCCACCAGATACAATGTGAAGACATCATGAAAGGCCATCTGGAGACAACCAATGATCCTGCCCTGGGGACAGTGCTATTTTCAAATGAAGGGGCTAGCATTTGGAAGGCAGATATTTCAAGGGTGAAAAGACATAAGAATTTATTTGTCATTACACTCGCAAGCGGGTGCAACGAAATGAGGTGCTCTTCCACAAGTAAAACTGGACAACACCACTGAAAGAAAAATAAAATTAAACACAACAGACCATACAATAATCTCTATACAATTTAAAAATGTAAATACCCCATTACTCTCAGCCATTAAATTCCACAAAAATCTTATGACCCTGCATTCAAACTCAAAACTGCACTTGGATAAAAACTGTTCTTAAATCTAGTCGTCCTTGTTCTTAATACCCTGAATCTCCTTCTCGATGGTAATAGTTCAAAGAGCTGATGTCCCGGATGAGAGGAGTCATTCAAGAGTCAGTCAAAAGCAGACTGCCTGAAATCTTGAATCATTTCGAGGAGTTGGAGTTTCCCAAACCGCTTCTTAGGCTATCAACTTTGATGGAGATCTTGCCAAGGAGCTGAAGGAGTCTGTCCTAGCAGAAAACCCAGAGGCACCACCTGGTCACGCTTTTCAGCCTAACAAACGTTATGAAAAGGCCAAAGCTCTCGTTGACACAGATAGACGCTTTGGATAAGATGTAGCCTGAAGAGAGGCTAATGGACGCGTTCTGGTTTTGGGATTTGATGGGCAAAAGTAATGGAAGAGAAAGAAAATATATGGATCTCAATTGCCACCTTCTGCTCTGAGGCCTCTCAAAACTGTAAATAGGGCTTGATACTATATAATATAAATATGATTATTAATACATGAAATAAACACGAATAAGAAGGGAACATTAAGACAGGAGTGGTAGGCACTTTGGTGCGCTTACGCATGCCCTCTTTACGGACCTCTTAGGAATGAGGTGAGGTCAACAGTAGACAGTATGGCTACTTTCTTAAAAACAGTCCAGTGAGGCCTTTCTTGAAACTTCTAGGGACTCTCCAGGATCATAAACAGAGGTGGTATTCAGGCAGTTCTGAGCAGTTCTGGAGAACCGGTAGCGGAAATTTTGAGTAGTTTGGAGAACTGGCAAATCCCGCCTCTGACTGGCCCCACCCCCATCTATTCTCTGCCTCCTGAGTCCCAGCTGATTGGCTGGGTCTTCTTCGGTTGCCCTGCACAGGAGAACGGAGCTGGAAAGCAGGTTAGTGGGGTGGGGAGGGAATGGAGATTTTATAGTAGCCTTCCCCTGCCACGCCTACCCAGCCACACCTACAGAACCAGTAGTAAAAAAAAATTGAATCCCACCACTAGTCTGGCTCTTCACATCAAAACCTATTTCTGGGGAGTACTTGGTGATCTCTTGCAGACGTTTCATTACTCAAACCAGGTAGCATCATCAGACTAGCACTGAAATGTGTGCAAGAAAACAGCCCATCTTAGAAAGCACCAAGGACACTTCATTTCAATCATGAGCTACAAATATTCTCCTTTACTAAAACCTATTTCTGATTTATTTTCTGCCTCTGATTCCACACACACATTTTATTTCTTGTTGTTGTCTAAGTAGGCTCACCTAGAATAGCTTTTACCTGGTCATTATTAAAACAGTAAAAAGTCAGAAAGCCTTACTGAACTATTTTAAGTCCAGAATGGATCCTTCCTGGTCTATTTGGTTGTCATGACCCATTGTGGGTCACAGTGGGTGCCACTTTCCTTGATTTGGCAATCTGTTCATCAGCTGCTCCATATCTCAGTCTGTGCTTCATTACAACTGTCAGTGGAAACCTGTGCCAACAAATTCATGGACCAACAACAGCTGGTTTGCTGTTCAACTTTGTGCCTTCAGATGCTCTGCTGAGGTTTCTTCCAATTTAGAAAACAGCCTCACTGATTTGAGGTAAGGAACAAAAAGAATAATAATGTAAACAGACAAGCACCTGCCCCATAACACTCCAGACGTTTGGGGTTATGGATGTGGCAGTACCTGGAGGTTGCAGAATAGAAGAGAAAGAACTGGAGAAGATCACAGAATATAAAGATTTGAAAACAGAAGTAAGACAAGCGCGGTAAAAGAAAGGAAAGTTGCTACCGATAGTAACAGGAGCCTTGAATGCGATCCAAAAACTTCTGGAGCATCCTTTGAACCCTGTTGGCTTTGACAAAATGCATTTCCATGGGAAGAAACAGCTGGCTGTTACTTTCAGTTGCGTTTCTGATGGAGATCGAGGAAAGCTTACAAGCTGGTGTATCCATCCATCCCCGAACCGTAGTGACACGGTTTAGCTGAATGTTGTTTCTAGTGGGATCAGGTGGAATTTCAAGGAAAGGTCAGGTTTGAAATGCCAGATCAATGAACTGTTGGCACAGCAGCCGAAATAATAACATAACCTGAGCGAACAAAGCAATTCAACCAATTCATGAAGAGCTTTGATGTTGTGGGAACGTTTATGGAGATTGTCAGTCATTCGGGTGATGGCTGTGCCACCTATGCTTTATGTAAAAGGCAACCAGGCTATGTTTTTACCTCCCTTGAGGAAGAAGAGGTTTTGCTTCTTGTCCAAGAAGCTTCGTCACTTCATCTTGCCATCTTTTTCACATCGCAGGTATGCTTGGTTTGTGAGAACAAGGGCGATAGCAAGGAGTTAATCGTGGAGGTTTTGCACCTCCAAATAACAGACGTTCTAATCTTTATTCTTTAAAAATCCTTTATTTGGCTTTCTCTGACTGGCCAATGGTCATCTCTACTTTGCTACATAATACGGCAAGAAGTGGTAGCAGGGGGTTGGTTTTTTTTCCCCCTCTCCTTGAAATTCCAGGAGTATTCTGGGATCTTCGCTTCCTCCCGCAATACTCCCCGTCCCTTGCATTCTTCCATTCCCCCCATCCCTTCCCCATAATGAGCTCTTGTCTTCTGCAGCATTCAGACCTAAGTAAGCATGAAAAATTGCAACAATGAAGATGCATTTCTGGAATGGCTAAGTCCCTTGTTCAACACGGCTAATTCCGTACACACCCACTTCATTTTCTTTCTGTCATTTCTCTCTCTTCCCCTCACCCCAGCCCAGCCTTTCTCTTGGTTTAAACCAACCACTTACGGTCAAAGAAGGTGGGGCTTTCCCTCCCCTCTCTGGGGCTTCCAACGTCCTTGGGCACAACCTCACGTTCACATGTAATTTGGAGATCCTGGGCAGGAAACGCTCTTCAGTTCACCGGGTTCACCTTTGGTGGGTGGGGGAGTCTTGAAATGAAGGCTTGAAATCCGGGGAATGGGCAACGGAGTGCCTAGGGATTCTTTTACAGGCTGTCCTCAACATATGACCACAACTGTGCTCACAATTTCTATTGTTAAGCTGGACGGGTGTTCAGTGAGTTTTGTCCCATTTTATGACTTGATTTGCTGCGGTTTGTTAAGTGAATCACTGCAGGTGTTGAGTTAGTTGAGTTAGTAGCATCTTGGTGTTGGGATGTTGAGTTAGTAGCAATAGCACTCAGACTTATATACCACCTCACGGCGCTTTACAGCCCCCTCTAAGTGGTTTATAGAGTTAGTGTATTGTCCCCAACAATCTGGTTCCTCGTTTTACCGACCTCAGAAGGATGGAAGGCTGAGTCAACCTTGAGCTTGGTGAGAATCAAACTGCTGGCAGTGAACAGACTTAGTCTGCAATGCTGCATTCTAACCACTGTGCCACCAGGGTTCCTAATGCAACATCCAATCAGCTACAGCAATAGCAATAGCACTTAGACTTATATACCACTTCGCAATGCTTTTACAGCCCTCTCTAAGCAGTTTACAGAGTCGGACAATTGCCCCCAACCATCTGGGTCCTCATTTTACCCACCCCGGAAGGATGGAAGCCTAAGTCAACCTTGAGCCGGTCAGGATCAAACTCCTGGCAGTGGGCAGAGTTTCCCTGCAATGCTTCATTCTAACCACTGCGCCACCACAGCTAATCAGCAAGAGCATTTAGACTCACTGCTTACATACCGTGCTTTCACAGTGCTTTCCAGCCCTCTCTGAGCGGTTTACAGAGTCAGCCTATGTTCCCCCAACAATCTGGCTCCTCATTTTACCGACCTTGGAAGGATGGAAGCCTGAGTCAATCTTGAGCTGTTCAGAAGGTTGCAAAACGAGATCACATCACTTCCGAACACTGCAACCGTCATAAGCACATGCCAGTGGCCAAGTGTTTAAATTTTGATCACGTGACCATGGGAAGGCTCCGAACGTCGGGAAAAAAGGCCCATAAGTCATTTTTTTTTCAGTGCTGTTGTAACTTAAACGGCTATAAATCAAGGATTACCTGTGTTGTATAATTTACCTAATAAACCATGGGCTGGTTGGATTTTCAGTCAGAGGTGCCTCATTTACCTTATCAACCATAGTTTGCTCAACTGAAGGAGGCAAGTCGCTTCTAAGATGTCCCAGTATGTGTGACATTGTTGTATCAATCCCTTCCATCGCTTTTAAGGAAGACCCACTATGTTCAAGACAATTTATCAAGCAAGGATAGAGGCCTGCTGTTATGGTATTAATCAAGAGATTATGAAGGCTCTGCAATTATCACTCATTTTGAAAAAAAAACCAAACAGACTGGAAACTGCAGAACTACCCTTAGCCATGCTGGCAGACCAACAAAAGTTTAATGTGTCTGTACCGCTCATTAAGGATCCTGCCATATAATCCTTAAAAACAGCAAGACGGACTTAAAAAATAAGAATAGCTTGCTTTCTCTCGGGGGTAAATTGGTTCAGTTTTACCAGGACCTTCAACTAACCAAGGACAACTCCGTGCCAAATATTTGGGGGGGTGGGAAAGAGAGAAAGAGGGGTTTGTTTGTTTGGTGGTTTTTTTTTGTTTTGAGGGGGTTTGTCCTAAAAATTCACCCACTGCTTTGGCTGAAAAGCTTTGTGAAGCCTTGGGAATCTCTCTAAGCTTTGGCCACCGCAGTCCCTCGACAACTGGCGAAGCCAAATTTCCTTGATTGCTATTTGGAACCAATTTGCAGTCTCCCAACGAGCCTCCCGAGTTGCCTTGCCTCATTTTGCTCATTATTCTTGGAGGCATGCATTCTTGCCTTGAATGAGGGTTACATTTCAGCACCGAAGGAGGACGCTGAATAGGGGGAAGCGATGGCGAGGTGCAAACAGGCAGGGATGAGAAGTTGCAAGGGACGCCAGCGCCAATAATGTTGTTGCTTGTCCTTTTTTTAAAAAAAAACAAAAACTTTTCTGGTCAAAGCTGATTTTGTTGTTGTTGTTTTCTTCCAAGGAGAGGAAAATCCAAGGCTTGTGGGAGGAAAAATAAAACGGATTTTGGAGTTTCAGCTGACGGGCAGTTCAGGCGTTTTAGGGCAGAAGGATTCTTTAATTCCTGATGGATGCAGAAGATGGACACCGAGGGTGGATAACGTCCTAAGCAGTGGTGGGATTCTTTTTTTTTTAACTACTGGTTCTGTGGGTGCGGCTTGTTGGGCGTGGCTTGTTGGGTGTGGCAGGGGAAGGATATACTGCAAAATCCCCCTTCCTTCCCCACCCCACTAACCTGCTTTCCAGCTCCGTTCTCCCGTGCGGGGAAACCAAAGGAGACCCAGCCAATCAACTGGGACTCGATGGGAAGCGGAGAAAAGATGGAGTCGGCGGGGCCAGTCAGAGGTGGGATTGGTCGGTTCTCCAAACGACTAAAAGTTTCTTCTACCGGTTCTTCAGAACTGGTCCGAACAGGCTGAATACCACGTTTGGTCCTAACAGAATAACCGAATAATGCAGCTGGAAGGGACCTTCTAGTCCAACCCTATACTATTTCAGACAAAGTCTGTTTCTTCTTATATAGAAACCTCCTGTGATGGAAGTTGATAGAGATTCTCAGTCTTCCAGGGTGGAACGACTTGTCTTCAAAAGTTGTGGCTTCTCCATCACTGGAGACGCAAAAGTGATTTATTTTTTTTCAGGAGACAATTGGACTTCCTTGTGTTTTTTTTTTCTTTTGAAGACGTTTCACTTCTCATCCAAGAAGCTTCTTCGGCTCCTACTGGATGGTGGAGAATGGAAGGATTTATATTCCTTGCAGGCAGCTGGTCATTTGCATCCTTTTAGAGGGTTGTTGAAGCACTTGGAGGTTTATCTGTGTGCCCAGAGTCACCTGACTCACGCAAATGGTTCCTTGCTGCCTGCAAGGAAGATTAACAGATTAACAGATAATCAGAGCTGTAAGGGACCTTGTAGGTCATCTAGTCCGACCCCCTGCCCAAGCAGGACACCCTACACCATTTCTGACAGATGGCAGTCCAGTCTCTTTTTGAAAGTCTCAGGTGATGGCACTCCCGCAACTTCTGAGGGCAACTTCTGTTCCATGGGTTGACTGCTCTCTCTATAAATCCTTCCATGCCCCACTATCTAGTCAGAGTTGAAGAAGCTTCTTGGATGAGAAGTGAAACATCTTCAAAAGAAAAAAAACCAAGGAAGTCCAATGGTCTCCTGAAAAAAAAAAAACCACCTTCATGACTCCAGTGATGGAGCAGCCATAACTTTTGAAGACAAGCCATTCTACTGGTTTATTCTATTCATTGGTAAGAAATTTCTCCTTAGTTCTAAGTTGCTTCTTTCCTTGATTATTTTCCACCCATTGATTCTTGTCCTGCCCTCAGGGGCTTTGGAGAATAGCTTGACTCTTCCCTCTTCTTTGTGGTAGCACTTCAAATATTGAAAGACTGCTATCATGTCACCCCTAGTCCTTCTTTTCATCAAACTAGACATATCCAATTCTTTATTTTTTATTTATTTATTTATTTTTGTCAATTGCTTACAAGATAATAGGTATAAGTAAAAAACATAGTTATGAATACATGGATACATATAAGAATATATATATATATATAAAAGAAACAATAGGACAGGGACGGTAGGCACGTTAGTGCACTTATGCACGCCCCCTACAGACCTCTTAAGAAAGGGGTGAGGTCAATAGTAGACCGTCTAAGGTTAAAGTTTTTGGGGTTTGGGGAAGAAACCACAGAGTCAGGTAGAGTATTCCAGACATTGACCCCTCTGTTGCTGAAGTCGTATTTCCTGCAATCAAATTTGGTGCGATTAACCTTGAGTTTTTATCTGTTGTTTGCTCGTGTGTTGTTATGGTTGAAGCTGAAGTATTCATTGACAGGTAGGACATTGCGATGTATGATTTTATATACTTATACTTAGATCGGACTGAAGGCGGCGTAGTTCTAGGTTTTCTAGGTCTAGAATTTCGAGTCTGGTGGCATAAGATATATTGCAACGAGTGGAGGAGTGGAGAACTCTTCTTGTGAAATATTTCTGGACTTTCTCAACTGTGTTAATATCAGATATGTAATGTGGGTTCCAGACTGATGAGCTGTATTCGAGTATTGGTCTAGCAAATGTATTCCTGCAACTGTTCTTCATATGTTTTAGTCTTCAGCCTCCAAACAATTTTATTGCTCTTCTCTGTACTCTTTCCAGAGTCTCAACATCTTTTTTATATTGTGGTCACCAAAACTAGTGCAGTATTTCAAGTGTGGCCTTACTAAGGCTTTATAAAACGGTACTAACACTTCACATGATCCTGAAGTCAGATCACAAAAGCATCTCTCAACCCCAAAACAGATACAATAGTCCCGTGAGAATCTGCCTTCCTCAGGTCAGACAATTCATTGGGTTCCAACAGAAGAAAATAGGTCTTCTGTGTGTTGGGTTTACACAACCTATTAAGCCATAAAGCATGGGTTTGCACAGCTGCGTAATCAAATCACTCCATCATGGCTTAATGTGCGAAGCCGATCAGTCTGTGGCCCTAGGTATTACTTTCTGCTGTGATTTCCCAAACACTAGCCTGAAATATGGATATGAATTTTCTGTGGAAATGTCCCCTTTCAAACATTTCATAGGCACTCATCCTAGCCATGTTTGCAAACTTTGTTTGACCTTGGTCTTGGGCCTAATGGTTTGCTGCAGTGACTGTTGTCTCAGAGGTAGGTATTCATGGCTGGCAATGGTTTTATACATAATTTCAGAGGAGGTTATATAGCTTTGAATTAAATCATATATTTCTTCCACATTTATTAGCTTATAGGTAAGGAGAGAATTTGAATTCCTTCCTTCCTCCCCTCCCTCCTTCCTTATTTAAATACATATAGCTAAATTCCTTCTTCTTTCTTTCTTTCTTTCCCTCCTCCCTCCCTCCCTTGTTCTTTGAATACACATAGCTAGATTTCTTCTTTCTTTTTCTTCCTTCCTCCCTCCCTCCCTTGTTCTTTCAATGCATAGCTAGACTTCTTCCATGCATTCATCTGTCCATCCATCCAGCTTGGGCGAGATGGATTTCTCCCAATCTTTTAAAGGACTCAGAGGTTGAGGAGAGAGAACAACAGGTGATATCCTCTCCCTCAACTGATTTTATTCAAAGAATATTGTCGATGTTTCTCTGCCAAAGATAACCAAAGTGCAGCTATCTAGCAACTGGATATAAATATATATATATATAGGCTTTGGCTGCTGTAGGGCAGGTCAATGACTCAAGGATATGGGCAGTGCTAATTAGGGGTGGTGTAGGCAATCTGGATTTTGTTTGCTTGCTGTTATGCAAAGCCTTCCATCAGGAATTTGCACCATATTTATTTGTTTCTCTGCCGGGGCTGGGTAGGAAATTGCATCACCAACGGTTGATTTTTTTTTTTCCCCCATGTTTGCAACACAGTCTGGATGAGTTCTAGAGACAGTCAATGAGCTTCTGGAGTTTCTTCTAGCCCCTTGGCTTGGTGGCAACCATAATCCGTTCTTGCCGCTTTCCACCTCGGTGTGTCCGTCCGATCGCAGCTGCTTTTGATAAGCTGGCTTCTTCCCACCAGCCCTAAATTCCTCCTTAAAAAAAAAGAAAAGAAAAGAAGTCATGGCCATCCGAAGGGCTCCCAACGTCCCCCTCCTACCGTCCGAGCTGAAAGGCCTTTGTGAATCACTTTTGTGCTTGTACAATATGCAACAAATAGGGTTCTGCATTGGAAGCATGATGACATCACTGGCGGAAACGTGGTGCTGTTGACAATATCATGTACAAAATCATGGGGACCAAAACCAGAAAATGCTAGGTTTCACTTGTCGATTTCATAAGAAAAATCAACAATTCTTTTTTTAAACAAACTCTCTCTCTCTCTCTCAAAAAAAAAGCAAAAGCAAAATAAAACAGGATTTGATTTTCCTCACTTGACAAAATAAACTTGAGAGCTGGGATGGGAATAAGGAGTGTTCTTTTAGTCCGGTTGTTAATGATTTCCACCCCACCTTCCCGGTTTTAAGACTTGTGGACTTCAACTCCCAGGATTTCCCAGCCAACCATCTTGAAGTTGAAGTCCACAAATCTTAAAGTTGCCAAGATTGGACTGCCTAGTGCAGTGGTTAAAGACACCAGACTGGATACCAAAAGACCGTGAGTTCTGATCCCACTTTAGGCATGAAAGCCAGTTGGGTGACCTTGGACCATTGGTCACTATCCCTCAGGCCTGAGAAGAAGAGGGCAAGGACTAACCTCTTCCAAAAATGATACCTAGAATACTGCAAGGAATAGTCCAGGCATTTAGCAGGGTCAAGATTGACTTAAAAATAGACACACACACAAAAAGGTAGGATTTAAATTATATATTGCAGAATGAACGTAGCTGGTCAAAAAACTGTTTCTCTCCTATAATATGCTTCTCCTCATGTCTCATATGTTAGGTTAGGTTGAGTTGAGTTGGGTTGGGTTGGGTTGGGTTAGGTAAGGTTGGGTTGGGTTGGGTTAGATTGGGTGAGGTCAGGGGTGGGATTCAAATTTTTAACAAACAGT
This sequence comes from Pseudonaja textilis, assembly GCF_900518735.1. The sequence goes on along the minus strand of NW_020770671.1, from coordinate 2,149 downwards.
TCTGTGGGTGTGGCTTACTTGGTGGGCATGGCTTGGTGGTCATGTGACTGGGTGTGGCCAATTCAATATCACTCACATTGAGGCACGCATCTCCTCGCCTGGCCTCTCATGACTGTGGGGATGCTGCAACAGTCGTGAGTGTGAAAAACGGTCATAAGTCACTTTTTTCAGTGCCATTGTAACTTTGAATGGTCACTCTACACAAACAAAGTACGAGCAAAGGAGGGGAAAAAAAACTCCAGAGAAGTTCGTGAGACAGGAAGTCTAGTCCTGCCAAGAATGTAATAAGAGTTAATGGAGAGGCAGTTTCTGTAAGCAACACCAGAATGTTTCCTTCCTGCCTTCCTTACAGGACTAGGCCAGGAATTTCTTCTAACAACCGGTTCTCTGAACTGCTTAGAATGCTAACAACCAGTTCTCTGAACTGCTTAGAATGCTAACAACCGGTTCTAGCGAATAGGTGCGAACCTGTAGAATCCCACCCCTGATTTGAACATCCTATAGATCAGCGGTCCCCAATCTTTCCAGCTTGGTGACCCGCATGCCACAGTGTGTGTGTGTGTGTGTGTGTGTGTGTGTGTGTGTGAGTGGCAGGTGCACACATGCACACATAACTCCATGTATGTGAGTGGTGGACACACGCCCTCTACTTCTGAGAATGGGGCGCTCCACTCACACAAGTCAAACTTCATATGTGCACGCTTGTCCATCTTAACAACCAGTTCTAGCAAATAGGTGTGAACCAGTAGAATCCCACCCCTGGGTGAGGTGAGATTAGATTAGATTAGATTCTCTTTTTAGGCTGCATTTTTGGATTTAAGCACAGTACACAAAATTATCTGCTACCATGTCCTACCAGTCAATGACTACTTCAGCTTCAACTGCAACAATGCAAGAGCACACAACAGATACAAAGTCAAGGTAAACTGCTCCAAACTTGATTGGAGAAAGTACGACTTTAGCAAGAGTGGTCAACGCCTGGAATGTCCTACCTGACTCTGTTGTTACATCCTCTAACCCCCACTTCTTTAACCTCAAACTAACCACTATTGACCTCGCCCTATTCCTAAGAAGTCTGTAAGGGGCGTGCATAGGTGCACCATCGTGCCTGCCGTCCATCCTATAGTCCCCATTTATTCATACCTATTTCCTGTATTCTTGCTAGTGCTTATACTTATCCCTATTATCTTGTAAGCGATTGAAAAAAGTCAAATAAATAAATGTAAATAAATAAATATTTTTTTAAAAAACAAAACAAAAAAATAAATAAATAAACCCTGAGTCTAAAATGGCGCACACAAGCCAGGATCCCCAAAAGCTTCCGGGCTGGTTCCTTCTTTGCTTGGGGGCCCGAAGGGGGGGTTGGGGTGGAACGACAGCCAGCAAAGGGTTAATCCCAAATCCTTGGAGGGAGAACTCCCACCCACCCCCCTCACCGAGAAAAAGACATGATGTCATGTTCTCCAGTTTGCCTGCCTGCCCGCCTCCCCCCCCGCAAACCATCCCTGCCCCTCGGGGCCCGCCTGAATGGGGAATTAGTTTTGCCCCCACTTAGACCTCTTAATTAGCTATTCTTTTGGCTCAGCTTGGGGAAAGGGAGGAGGGAGGAGGGGACCCCCCCCTTCCCTACTTCCCCCCACCGCGCTCGGCCCTTCTCCTGTGGCAGACAACAAAGGGGCGCAGCAGGCAGTGCCATCGGAGGGCGCTGGAGACGCCAGGGCTGTCAAAGTCAGTTCCCCGCCTTCCCCGGGGCTGGGAGCCAGGCTGCCTTAATTGGGCTGAAAATCTAATCATTTGTAACTCCCAGGCCTGGGAAGACAGAATGAGCCCCGGTGCAGGGAGGGGTGGCGGGGTGGATGGGAGGGGACCAGGCGGCAGGAAGTGGAGGGGATGCAGAGACCCCCAAGGGGAGATATAATGGGGAGGTGTGGGGGGGGGGGAGAGAAGGCATTGGGGAAAGGGCAGGTTTGAAAGCGGGAAGGACAAGGGAGAAGGGAAGCATGAAATAAAGGAAGGGCCTGGCAGGAGGAAAAGGAAGCGAGGATAAAGACCAGAGAGAGAGAGAAAGAGAAAGAGAAAGAGAGAGAGAGGCCAAAAAAGGACCCCCCCCCTTCCAAAAAAGGAGGGGGAATGGAGGGGAAAAGGCTCG
>NW_020770670.1:0-12997 GCF_900518735.1 Pseudonaja textilis | reverse complement strand
AGAAGAAGAAGAAGAAGAAGAAGAAGAAGAAGAAGAAGAAGAAGAAGAAGAAGAAGAAGAAGAAGAAGAAGAAGAAGAAGAAGAAGAAGATTATTATTCAACAAGAGCAAATGTTGCTACCCAGCTGAACATCTGAGTTGAAATGAGCCTGGGTAACAGATCAAGTTTGACTCCTTTGCTTTCTCTTCGTCCTTCTCTTGGGCCCTCCAGTTCATTTGGGGTTTGCAAGCAGAGGGAAGTGGGGCTTGCAAAGATGCAGAACCAACCACCGACCCGGTCAGCTGCAAAGTAGCTTTCATAAAATCCACCCCATCTTTTATTGCTGTTCTTCCTTTCGCTGGTTGGCGGCAGCTACCGTAATAAATTGTATCTACACTTCAGGAAACAACACAACAACAGAAACACTCACCCACACCCATTCTGTCTCTAGAGCTGGCACCGAAAAAAGGATCCGGCATCTGCACTTGTCTGCTCCCCCCTCCCCACCTCCTAAAATGCATTTTTCTCCCTCTCAGCTCCTCTTCTCTATCCCGGCTCCAGAAATCTTGTTCTTCCTCTAACTTTTCTGCTATCACTTTGATGATACTTGTTGGCAGAGTTTCAAATCAATGTATTATGGGGAGGTGAAGTAGAGATCTTCGGGGAAAGGAGGAGGCGGGGGGGGGTAGAAGAAGAATCCCCAACTTGCCATATAACGTAATGCAGATTTTTGTCCTCGCTCCACGGCTTCTGCTTTTAATTTCCAACAAGAACGGAGGCTCCATCGTGTTAGTTTGATGAAGCCCAATTCCCATCTTGACTCCAGTTCCTCCTCTTCCCCCCCCCCCCACAACACCCCCATCCTTGGCTTCCCTTCCATTCCTCCAAACTGGAAGGAAAACAAAGGCATGGGGAGAACAGAGAAGGTGAAGGGAGGGGAAGGGAATTGGCAACGGGTTCGCCCATCCAAAGAGGGCGGCTTCCCCAACCCTGGTGCCCACCAGATACAATGTGAAGACATCATGAAAGGCCATCTGGAGACAACCAATGATCCTGCCCTGGGGACAGTGCTATTTTCAAATGAAGGGGCTAGCATTTGGAAGGCAGATATTTCAAGGGTGAAAAGACATAAGAATTTATTTGTCATTACACTCGCAAGCGGGTGCAACGAAATGAGGTGCTCTTCCACAAGTAAAACTGGACAACACCACTGAAAGAAAAATAAAATTAAACACAACAGACCATACAATAATCTCTATACAATTTAAAAATGTAAATACCCCATTACTCTCAGCCATTAAATTCCACAAAAATCTTATGACCCTGCATTCAAACTCAAAACTGCACTTGGATAAAAACTGTTCTTAAATCTAGTCGTCCTTGTTCTTAATACCCTGAATCTCCTTCTCGATGGTAATAGTTCAAAGAGCTGATGTCCCGGATGAGAGGAGTCATTCAAGAGTCAGTCAAAAGCAGACTGCCTGAAATCTTGAATCATTTCGAGGAGTTGGAGTTTCCCAAACCGCTTCTTAGGCTATCAACTTTGATGGAGATCTTGCCAAGGAGCTGAAGGAGTCTGTCCTAGCAGAAAACCCAGAGGCACCACCTGGTCACGCTTTTCAGCCTAACAAACGTTATGAAAAGGCCAAAGCTCTCGTTGACACAGATAGACGCTTTGGATAAGATGTAGCCTGAAGAGAGGCTAATGGACGCGTTCTGGTTTTGGGATTTGATGGGCAAAAGTAATGGAAGAGAAAGAAAATATATGGATCTCAATTGCCACCTTCTGCTCTGAGGCCTCTCAAAACTGTAAATAGGGCTTGATACTATATAATATAAATATGATTATTAATACATGAAATAAACACGAATAAGAAGGGAACATTAAGACAGGAGTGGTAGGCACTTTGGTGCGCTTACGCATGCCCTCTTTACGGACCTCTTAGGAATGAGGTGAGGTCAACAGTAGACAGTATGGCTACTTTCTTAAAAACAGTCCAGTGAGGCCTTTCTTGAAACTTCTAGGGACTCTCCAGGATCATAAACAGAGGTGGTATTCAGGCAGTTCTGAGCAGTTCTGGAGAACCGGTAGCGGAAATTTTGAGTAGTTTGGAGAACTGGCAAATCCCGCCTCTGACTGGCCCCACCCCCATCTATTCTCTGCCTCCTGAGTCCCAGCTGATTGGCTGGGTCTTCTTCGGTTGCCCTGCACAGGAGAACGGAGCTGGAAAGCAGGTTAGTGGGGTGGGGAGGGAATGGAGATTTTATAGTAGCCTTCCCCTGCCACGCCTACCCAGCCACACCTACAGAACCAGTAGTAAAAAAAAATTGAATCCCACCACTAGTCTGGCTCTTCACATCAAAACCTATTTCTGGGGAGTACTTGGTGATCTCTTGCAGACGTTTCATTACTCAAACCAGGTAGCATCATCAGACTAGCACTGAAATGTGTGCAAGAAAACAGCCCATCTTAGAAAGCACCAAGGACACTTCATTTCAATCATGAGCTACAAATATTCTCCTTTACTAAAACCTATTTCTGATTTATTTTCTGCCTCTGATTCCACACACACATTTTATTTCTTGTTGTTGTCTAAGTAGGCTCACCTAGAATAGCTTTTACCTGGTCATTATTAAAACAGTAAAAAGTCAGAAAGCCTTACTGAACTATTTTAAGTCCAGAATGGATCCTTCCTGGTCTATTTGGTTGTCATGACCCATTGTGGGTCACAGTGGGTGCCACTTTCCTTGATTTGGCAATCTGTTCATCAGCTGCTCCATATCTCAGTCTGTGCTTCATTACAACTGTCAGTGGAAACCTGTGCCAACAAATTCATGGACCAACAACAGCTGGTTTGCTGTTCAACTTTGTGCCTTCAGATGCTCTGCTGAGGTTTCTTCCAATTTAGAAAACAGCCTCACTGATTTGAGGTAAGGAACAAAAAGAATAATAATGTAAACAGACAAGCACCTGCCCCATAACACTCCAGACGTTTGGGGTTATGGATGTGGCAGTACCTGGAGGTTGCAGAATAGAAGAGAAAGAACTGGAGAAGATCACAGAATATAAAGATTTGAAAACAGAAGTAAGACAAGCGCGGTAAAAGAAAGGAAAGTTGCTACCGATAGTAACAGGAGCCTTGAATGCGATCCAAAAACTTCTGGAGCATCCTTTGAACCCTGTTGGCTTTGACAAAATGCATTTCCATGGGAAGAAACAGCTGGCTGTTACTTTCAGTTGCGTTTCTGATGGAGATCGAGGAAAGCTTACAAGCTGGTGTATCCATCCATCCCCGAACCGTAGTGACACGGTTTAGCTGAATGTTGTTTCTAGTGGGATCAGGTGGAATTTCAAGGAAAGGTCAGGTTTGAAATGCCAGATCAATGAACTGTTGGCACAGCAGCCGAAATAATAACATAACCTGAGCGAACAAAGCAATTCAACCAATTCATGAAGAGCTTTGATGTTGTGGGAACGTTTATGGAGATTGTCAGTCATTCGGGTGATGGCTGTGCCACCTATGCTTTATGTAAAAGGCAACCAGGCTATGTTTTTACCTCCCTTGAGGAAGAAGAGGTTTTGCTTCTTGTCCAAGAAGCTTCGTCACTTCATCTTGCCATCTTTTTCACATCGCAGGTATGCTTGGTTTGTGAGAACAAGGGCGATAGCAAGGAGTTAATCGTGGAGGTTTTGCACCTCCAAATAACAGACGTTCTAATCTTTATTCTTTAAAAATCCTTTATTTGGCTTTCTCTGACTGGCCAATGGTCATCTCTACTTTGCTACATAATACGGCAAGAAGTGGTAGCAGGGGGTTGGTTTTTTTTCCCCCTCTCCTTGAAATTCCAGGAGTATTCTGGGATCTTCGCTTCCTCCCGCAATACTCCCCGTCCCTTGCATTCTTCCATTCCCCCCATCCCTTCCCCATAATGAGCTCTTGTCTTCTGCAGCATTCAGACCTAAGTAAGCATGAAAAATTGCAACAATGAAGATGCATTTCTGGAATGGCTAAGTCCCTTGTTCAACACGGCTAATTCCGTACACACCCACTTCATTTTCTTTCTGTCATTTCTCTCTCTTCCCCTCACCCCAGCCCAGCCTTTCTCTTGGTTTAAACCAACCACTTACGGTCAAAGAAGGTGGGGCTTTCCCTCCCCTCTCTGGGGCTTCCAACGTCCTTGGGCACAACCTCACGTTCACATGTAATTTGGAGATCCTGGGCAGGAAACGCTCTTCAGTTCACCGGGTTCACCTTTGGTGGGTGGGGGAGTCTTGAAATGAAGGCTTGAAATCCGGGGAATGGGCAACGGAGTGCCTAGGGATTCTTTTACAGGCTGTCCTCAACATATGACCACAACTGTGCTCACAATTTCTATTGTTAAGCTGGACGGGTGTTCAGTGAGTTTTGTCCCATTTTATGACTTGATTTGCTGCGGTTTGTTAAGTGAATCACTGCAGGTGTTGAGTTAGTTGAGTTAGTAGCATCTTGGTGTTGGGATGTTGAGTTAGTAGCAATAGCACTCAGACTTATATACCACCTCACGGCGCTTTACAGCCCCCTCTAAGTGGTTTATAGAGTTAGTGTATTGTCCCCAACAATCTGGTTCCTCGTTTTACCGACCTCAGAAGGATGGAAGGCTGAGTCAACCTTGAGCTTGGTGAGAATCAAACTGCTGGCAGTGAACAGACTTAGTCTGCAATGCTGCATTCTAACCACTGTGCCACCAGGGTTCCTAATGCAACATCCAATCAGCTACAGCAATAGCAATAGCACTTAGACTTATATACCACTTCGCAATGCTTTTACAGCCCTCTCTAAGCAGTTTACAGAGTCGGACAATTGCCCCCAACCATCTGGGTCCTCATTTTACCCACCCCGGAAGGATGGAAGCCTAAGTCAACCTTGAGCCGGTCAGGATCAAACTCCTGGCAGTGGGCAGAGTTTCCCTGCAATGCTTCATTCTAACCACTGCGCCACCACAGCTAATCAGCAAGAGCATTTAGACTCACTGCTTACATACCGTGCTTTCACAGTGCTTTCCAGCCCTCTCTGAGCGGTTTACAGAGTCAGCCTATGTTCCCCCAACAATCTGGCTCCTCATTTTACCGACCTTGGAAGGATGGAAGCCTGAGTCAATCTTGAGCTGTTCAGAAGGTTGCAAAACGAGATCACATCACTTCCGAACACTGCAACCGTCATAAGCACATGCCAGTGGCCAAGTGTTTAAATTTTGATCACGTGACCATGGGAAGGCTCCGAACGTCGGGAAAAAAGGCCCATAAGTCATTTTTTTTTCAGTGCTGTTGTAACTTAAACGGCTATAAATCAAGGATTACCTGTGTTGTATAATTTACCTAATAAACCATGGGCTGGTTGGATTTTCAGTCAGAGGTGCCTCATTTACCTTATCAACCATAGTTTGCTCAACTGAAGGAGGCAAGTCGCTTCTAAGATGTCCCAGTATGTGTGACATTGTTGTATCAATCCCTTCCATCGCTTTTAAGGAAGACCCACTATGTTCAAGACAATTTATCAAGCAAGGATAGAGGCCTGCTGTTATGGTATTAATCAAGAGATTATGAAGGCTCTGCAATTATCACTCATTTTGAAAAAAAAACCAAACAGACTGGAAACTGCAGAACTACCCTTAGCCATGCTGGCAGACCAACAAAAGTTTAATGTGTCTGTACCGCTCATTAAGGATCCTGCCATATAATCCTTAAAAACAGCAAGACGGACTTAAAAAATAAGAATAGCTTGCTTTCTCTCGGGGGTAAATTGGTTCAGTTTTACCAGGACCTTCAACTAACCAAGGACAACTCCGTGCCAAATATTTGGGGGGGTGGGAAAGAGAGAAAGAGGGGTTTGTTTGTTTGGTGGTTTTTTTTTGTTTTGAGGGGGTTTGTCCTAAAAATTCACCCACTGCTTTGGCTGAAAAGCTTTGTGAAGCCTTGGGAATCTCTCTAAGCTTTGGCCACCGCAGTCCCTCGACAACTGGCGAAGCCAAATTTCCTTGATTGCTATTTGGAACCAATTTGCAGTCTCCCAACGAGCCTCCCGAGTTGCCTTGCCTCATTTTGCTCATTATTCTTGGAGGCATGCATTCTTGCCTTGAATGAGGGTTACATTTCAGCACCGAAGGAGGACGCTGAATAGGGGGAAGCGATGGCGAGGTGCAAACAGGCAGGGATGAGAAGTTGCAAGGGACGCCAGCGCCAATAATGTTGTTGCTTGTCCTTTTTTTAAAAAAAAACAAAAACTTTTCTGGTCAAAGCTGATTTTGTTGTTGTTGTTTTCTTCCAAGGAGAGGAAAATCCAAGGCTTGTGGGAGGAAAAATAAAACGGATTTTGGAGTTTCAGCTGACGGGCAGTTCAGGCGTTTTAGGGCAGAAGGATTCTTTAATTCCTGATGGATGCAGAAGATGGACACCGAGGGTGGATAACGTCCTAAGCAGTGGTGGGATTCTTTTTTTTTTAACTACTGGTTCTGTGGGTGCGGCTTGTTGGGCGTGGCTTGTTGGGTGTGGCAGGGGAAGGATATACTGCAAAATCCCCCTTCCTTCCCCACCCCACTAACCTGCTTTCCAGCTCCGTTCTCCCGTGCGGGGAAACCAAAGGAGACCCAGCCAATCAACTGGGACTCGATGGGAAGCGGAGAAAAGATGGAGTCGGCGGGGCCAGTCAGAGGTGGGATTGGTCGGTTCTCCAAACGACTAAAAGTTTCTTCTACCGGTTCTTCAGAACTGGTCCGAACAGGCTGAATACCACGTTTGGTCCTAACAGAATAACCGAATAATGCAGCTGGAAGGGACCTTCTAGTCCAACCCTATACTATTTCAGACAAAGTCTGTTTCTTCTTATATAGAAACCTCCTGTGATGGAAGTTGATAGAGATTCTCAGTCTTCCAGGGTGGAACGACTTGTCTTCAAAAGTTGTGGCTTCTCCATCACTGGAGACGCAAAAGTGATTTATTTTTTTTCAGGAGACAATTGGACTTCCTTGTGTTTTTTTTTTCTTTTGAAGACGTTTCACTTCTCATCCAAGAAGCTTCTTCGGCTCCTACTGGATGGTGGAGAATGGAAGGATTTATATTCCTTGCAGGCAGCTGGTCATTTGCATCCTTTTAGAGGGTTGTTGAAGCACTTGGAGGTTTATCTGTGTGCCCAGAGTCACCTGACTCACGCAAATGGTTCCTTGCTGCCTGCAAGGAAGATTAACAGATTAACAGATAATCAGAGCTGTAAGGGACCTTGTAGGTCATCTAGTCCGACCCCCTGCCCAAGCAGGACACCCTACACCATTTCTGACAGATGGCAGTCCAGTCTCTTTTTGAAAGTCTCAGGTGATGGCACTCCCGCAACTTCTGAGGGCAACTTCTGTTCCATGGGTTGACTGCTCTCTCTATAAATCCTTCCATGCCCCACTATCTAGTCAGAGTTGAAGAAGCTTCTTGGATGAGAAGTGAAACATCTTCAAAAGAAAAAAAACCAAGGAAGTCCAATGGTCTCCTGAAAAAAAAAAAACCACCTTCATGACTCCAGTGATGGAGCAGCCATAACTTTTGAAGACAAGCCATTCTACTGGTTTATTCTATTCATTGGTAAGAAATTTCTCCTTAGTTCTAAGTTGCTTCTTTCCTTGATTATTTTCCACCCATTGATTCTTGTCCTGCCCTCAGGGGCTTTGGAGAATAGCTTGACTCTTCCCTCTTCTTTGTGGTAGCACTTCAAATATTGAAAGACTGCTATCATGTCACCCCTAGTCCTTCTTTTCATCAAACTAGACATATCCAATTCTTTATTTTTTATTTATTTATTTATTTTTGTCAATTGCTTACAAGATAATAGGTATAAGTAAAAAACATAGTTATGAATACATGGATACATATAAGAATATATATATATATATAAAAGAAACAATAGGACAGGGACGGTAGGCACGTTAGTGCACTTATGCACGCCCCCTACAGACCTCTTAAGAAAGGGGTGAGGTCAATAGTAGACCGTCTAAGGTTAAAGTTTTTGGGGTTTGGGGAAGAAACCACAGAGTCAGGTAGAGTATTCCAGACATTGACCCCTCTGTTGCTGAAGTCGTATTTCCTGCAATCAAATTTGGTGCGATTAACCTTGAGTTTTTATCTGTTGTTTGCTCGTGTGTTGTTATGGTTGAAGCTGAAGTATTCATTGACAGGTAGGACATTGCGATGTATGATTTTATATACTTATACTTAGATCGGACTGAAGGCGGCGTAGTTCTAGGTTTTCTAGGTCTAGAATTTCGAGTCTGGTGGCATAAGATATATTGCAACGAGTGGAGGAGTGGAGAACTCTTCTTGTGAAATATTTCTGGACTTTCTCAACTGTGTTAATATCAGATATGTAATGTGGGTTCCAGACTGATGAGCTGTATTCGAGTATTGGTCTAGCAAATGTATTCCTGCAACTGTTCTTCATATGTTTTAGTCTTCAGCCTCCAAACAATTTTATTGCTCTTCTCTGTACTCTTTCCAGAGTCTCAACATCTTTTTTATATTGTGGTCACCAAAACTAGTGCAGTATTTCAAGTGTGGCCTTACTAAGGCTTTATAAAACGGTACTAACACTTCACATGATCCTGAAGTCAGATCACAAAAGCATCTCTCAACCCCAAAACAGATACAATAGTCCCGTGAGAATCTGCCTTCCTCAGGTCAGACAATTCATTGGGTTCCAACAGAAGAAAATAGGTCTTCTGTGTGTTGGGTTTACACAACCTATTAAGCCATAAAGCATGGGTTTGCACAGCTGCGTAATCAAATCACTCCATCATGGCTTAATGTGCGAAGCCGATCAGTCTGTGGCCCTAGGTATTACTTTCTGCTGTGATTTCCCAAACACTAGCCTGAAATATGGATATGAATTTTCTGTGGAAATGTCCCCTTTCAAACATTTCATAGGCACTCATCCTAGCCATGTTTGCAAACTTTGTTTGACCTTGGTCTTGGGCCTAATGGTTTGCTGCAGTGACTGTTGTCTCAGAGGTAGGTATTCATGGCTGGCAATGGTTTTATACATAATTTCAGAGGAGGTTATATAGCTTTGAATTAAATCATATATTTCTTCCACATTTATTAGCTTATAGGTAAGGAGAGAATTTGAATTCCTTCCTTCCTCCCCTCCCTCCTTCCTTATTTAAATACATATAGCTAAATTCCTTCTTCTTTCTTTCTTTCTTTCCCTCCTCCCTCCCTCCCTTGTTCTTTGAATACACATAGCTAGATTTCTTCTTTCTTTTTCTTCCTTCCTCCCTCCCTCCCTTGTTCTTTCAATGCATAGCTAGACTTCTTCCATGCATTCATCTGTCCATCCATCCAGCTTGGGCGAGATGGATTTCTCCCAATCTTTTAAAGGACTCAGAGGTTGAGGAGAGAGAACAACAGGTGATATCCTCTCCCTCAACTGATTTTATTCAAAGAATATTGTCGATGTTTCTCTGCCAAAGATAACCAAAGTGCAGCTATCTAGCAACTGGATATAAATATATATATATATAGGCTTTGGCTGCTGTAGGGCAGGTCAATGACTCAAGGATATGGGCAGTGCTAATTAGGGGTGGTGTAGGCAATCTGGATTTTGTTTGCTTGCTGTTATGCAAAGCCTTCCATCAGGAATTTGCACCATATTTATTTGTTTCTCTGCCGGGGCTGGGTAGGAAATTGCATCACCAACGGTTGATTTTTTTTTTTCCCCCATGTTTGCAACACAGTCTGGATGAGTTCTAGAGACAGTCAATGAGCTTCTGGAGTTTCTTCTAGCCCCTTGGCTTGGTGGCAACCATAATCCGTTCTTGCCGCTTTCCACCTCGGTGTGTCCGTCCGATCGCAGCTGCTTTTGATAAGCTGGCTTCTTCCCACCAGCCCTAAATTCCTCCTTAAAAAAAAAGAAAAGAAAAGAAGTCATGGCCATCCGAAGGGCTCCCAACGTCCCCCTCCTACCGTCCGAGCTGAAAGGCCTTTGTGAATCACTTTTGTGCTTGTACAATATGCAACAAATAGGGTTCTGCATTGGAAGCATGATGACATCACTGGCGGAAACGTGGTGCTGTTGACAATATCATGTACAAAATCATGGGGACCAAAACCAGAAAATGCTAGGTTTCACTTGTCGATTTCATAAGAAAAATCAACAATTCTTTTTTTAAACAAACTCTCTCTCTCTCTCTCAAAAAAAAAGCAAAAGCAAAATAAAACAGGATTTGATTTTCCTCACTTGACAAAATAAACTTGAGAGCTGGGATGGGAATAAGGAGTGTTCTTTTAGTCCGGTTGTTAATGATTTCCACCCCACCTTCCCGGTTTTAAGACTTGTGGACTTCAACTCCCAGGATTTCCCAGCCAACCATCTTGAAGTTGAAGTCCACAAATCTTAAAGTTGCCAAGATTGGACTGCCTAGTGCAGTGGTTAAAGACACCAGACTGGATACCAAAAGACCGTGAGTTCTGATCCCACTTTAGGCATGAAAGCCAGTTGGGTGACCTTGGACCATTGGTCACTATCCCTCAGGCCTGAGAAGAAGAGGGCAAGGACTAACCTCTTCCAAAAATGATACCTAGAATACTGCAAGGAATAGTCCAGGCATTTAGCAGGGTCAAGATTGACTTAAAAATAGACACACACACAAAAAGGTAGGATTTAAATTATATATTGCAGAATGAACGTAGCTGGTCAAAAAACTGTTTCTCTCCTATAATATGCTTCTCCTCATGTCTCATATGTTAGGTTAGGTTGAGTTGAGTTGGGTTGGGTTGGGTTGGGTTAGGTAAGGTTGGGTTGGGTTGGGTTAGATTGGGTGAGGTCAGGGGTGGGATTCAAATTTTTAACAAACAGTTCTGTGGGTGTGGCTTACTTGGTGGGCATGGCTTGGTGGTCATGTGACTGGGTGTGGCCAATTCAATATCACTCACATTGAGGCACGCATCTCCTCGCCTGGCCTCTCATGACTGTGGGGATGCTGCAACAGTCGTGAGTGTGAAAAACGGTCATAAGTCACTTTTTTCAGTGCCATTGTAACTTTGAATGGTCACTCTACACAAACAAAGTACGAGCAAAGGAGGGGAAAAAAAACTCCAGAGAAGTTCGTGAGACAGGAAGTCTAGTCCTGCCAAGAATGTAATAAGAGTTAATGGAGAGGCAGTTTCTGTAAGCAACACCAGAATGTTTCCTTCCTGCCTTCCTTACAGGACTAGGCCAGGAATTTCTTCTAACAACCGGTTCTCTGAACTGCTTAGAATGCTAACAACCAGTTCTCTGAACTGCTTAGAATGCTAACAACCGGTTCTAGCGAATAGGTGCGAACCTGTAGAATCCCACCCCTGATTTGAACATCCTATAGATCAGCGGTCCCCAATCTTTCCAGCTTGGTGACCCGCATGCCACAGTGTGTGTGTGTGTGTGTGTGTGTGTGTGTGTGTGAGTGGCAGGTGCACACATGCACACATAACTCCATGTATGTGAGTGGTGGACACACGCCCTCTACTTCTGAGAATGGGGCGCTCCACTCACACAAGTCAAACTTCATATGTGCACGCTTGTCCATCTTAACAACCAGTTCTAGCAAATAGGTGTGAACCAGTAGAATCCCACCCCTGGGTGAGGTGAGATTAGATTAGATTAGATTCTCTTTTTAGGCTGCATTTTTGGATTTAAGCACAGTACACAAAATTATCTGCTACCATGTCCTACCAGTCAATGACTACTTCAGCTTCAACTGCAACAATGCAAGAGCACACAACAGATACAAAGTCAAGGTAAACTGCTCCAAACTTGATTGGAGAAAGTACGACTTTAGCAAGAGTGGTCAACGCCTGGAATGTCCTACCTGACTCTGTTGTTACATCCTCTAACCCCCACTTCTTTAACCTCAAACTAACCACTATTGACCTCGCCCTATTCCTAAGAAGTCTGTAAGGGGCGTGCATAGGTGCACCATCGTGCCTGCCGTCCATCCTATAGTCCCCATTTATTCATACCTATTTCCTGTATTCTTGCTAGTGCTTATACTTATCCCTATTATCTTGTAAGCGATTGAAAAAAGTCAAATAAATAAATGTAAATAAATAAATATTTTTTTAAAAAACAAAACAAAAAAATAAATAAATAAACCCTGAGTCTAAAATGGCGCACACAAGCCAGGATCCCCAAAAGCTTCCGGGCTGGTTCCTTCTTTGCTTGGGGGCCCGAAGGGGGGGTTGGGGTGGAACGACAGCCAGCAAAGGGTTAATCCCAAATCCTTGGAGGGAGAACTCCCACCCACCCCCCTCACCGAGAAAAAGACATGATGTCATGTTCTCCAGTTTGCCTGCCTGCCCGCCTCCCCCCCCGCAAACCATCCCTGCCCCTCGGGGCCCGCCTGAATGGGGAATTAGTTTTGCCCCCACTTAGACCTCTTAATTAGCTATTCTTTTGGCTCAGCTTGGGGAAAGGGAGGAGGGAGGAGGGGACCCCCCCCCTTCCCTACTTCCCCCCACCGCGCTCGGCCCTTCTCCTGTGGCAGACAACAAAGGGGCGCAGCAGGCAGTGCCATCGGAGGGCGCTGGAGACGCCAGGGCTGTCAAAGTCAGTTCCCCGCCTTCCCCGGGGCTGGGAGCCAGGCTGCCTTAATTGGGCTGAAAATCTAATCATTTGTAACTCCCAGGCCTGGGAAGACAGAATGAGCCCCGGTGCAGGGAGGGGTGGCGGGGTGGATGGGAGGGGACCAGGCGGCAGGAAGTGGAGGGGATGCAGAGACCCCCAAGGGGAGATATAATGGGGAGGTGTGGGGGGGGGGGAGAGAAGGCATTGGGGAAAGGGCAGGTTTGAAAGCGGGAAGGACAAGGGAGAAGGGAAGCATGAAATAAAGGAAGGGCCTGGCAGGAGGAAAAGGAAGCGAGGATAAAGACCAGAGAGAGAGAGAAAGAGAAAGAGAAAGAGAGAGAGAGGCCAAAAAAGGACCCCCCCCCCTTCCAAAAAAGGAGGGGGAATGGAGGGGAAAAGGCTCG
>NW_020770668.1:0-20026 GCF_900518735.1 Pseudonaja textilis | reverse complement strand
AGGAAGGAAGGAACAAGAGAGAAGGAAGGAGAGAAAATGAAAGGGAGTGAGGGAAGGAAGGAACAAGAGAGAGAAGGAAGGAGAGGAGATGAAAAGGAGGGAGAGAGGGAGGAAGGGGAAGAAGGAAGGAAAGAATGAGAGAGAGAAGGAAAGAGAGAAAATAAAAGGGAGGGAAGGAAGGAAGAAAGAAAGAAGGAAAGAAGGAAGGGAAAGGGAAAGGAGGGAAGAGAAAAAAGAGGGGGGAAAGTGGTTGGCTGTGTAGGAGATAGAGAGAGAGCCAGAGGCTCTTAGATTGAGGGGATGAACATCCACCTAACAGAGCTGGTGGTTTCTTGAGAAAAGTTAATTTTGCCTGAGATAACTGGAGGAAGGTGGGATAATATTACCAATTTTTCATCACATTATAGACATTTGCCAAATTATACCAAGATATGATTGGATTAGCATTAGGGTTTTCGAGCATTTGATCCATTAGAGAGCCTTTCTTATTACTCCTGGGGAACTGTCCAGCCAGCAAACAGATGTCAAATACCAAATGTTAAATATCCAGATATAAGATCTAGCACATTTTCGGCTGAATGTGTGGAATGAAATCATATTACTCTGGCCTTCAGATACCTAAAAGGGTGAAGTATCAGAAAAGCCGATCACAACAATCGATCAGGCAACAGCAAAGAGATATAAAACAAAACTATTCTCTTTAAAAAAAAAAAGCTGAATTAAAAATCGTACACAAGTTATGCTGAAAGTAGGAAACTGGAAGTTGCTTTTGAGAATCAAACAGGATTGGAACATCCCCCTCCAGTGACCTGCCCTGCAGTCACATAGATAAATTCTTCACTTTTTCTCCTGTGGTTAAACTTGGGTATTTCTGGGAAAAAAACACAGCCCATGGACACCAGAAACTTGGGATTTTCCAAAGCAATTGAGGGCACAACAAGGAGCCTTAAGTGGAAGCTCCTCAGAAGAAGATCCAACCCAGAGGTGGTATTCAGCAGGTTCTGACCGGTTCTAGAGAACTGGCAGCGGAAATTTTGAGTAGTTTGGAGAACCAGCAAATCCCACCTCTGACTGGCCCTGCCCCCATTTATTACCTGCCTCCCATCGTGTCCCAGCTGATCGGCTGGGTCTTCTTTGGTTGCCCTGCACAGGAGAACGGAGCTGGAAAGCAGGTTAGTGGGGCAGGGAGGGAAGGGGGATTTTACAGTATCCTTCTCCTGTCATGCCCACCAAGCCATGCCACACCCACCAAGCCATGCCACACCCACCAAGCCATGCCCACAGAACCAGTAGTAGAAAAAAATTGAATCCCACCACTGATCCATCCCAGAAACGAGGAATTTCCTGACAATGAAAATAATCAAGGGAACAATCAATAAATCATCAATAGAACAACTTGTCCCCCAGAGTTGTGAGTGCTCCATCACTGGAGTTTTTCAAGAAAAGATTGGACATCCATTTCTCCAGGATGGTGCAAAGGACTTCTGCCTTGAGCAGCGGGCTTGACTAGAAGATCTCTGAGACCTCTTTCAGCCTGAGGTTCTCTGTTGGTGGTTTACATGATTGGATTGAAAAGGAGCAAAGAATAGTTGAAAAGGTATTTGTCCTTTGCTCATAGGTGTTCGTAGCTAACCATCATGGTGGAGATGACCCGTCGTGGTAAAGTAAGGACATGAATCTTGCCCTTAGTAAAACTGGAAATGTAATGCAAATACAGAAATAATTTCTTTTGTATCGTGTTATCATGGTTGTTCTTTCTTTTTCCTACTCCCCACTTTCTATGCCGCTAGCCAGTTGAAATTTAGGGCTATCGTACGGTACTTTTAAAAACTTAAACCTTTACTAGAATTCTATATTCTTCACTAGAATTGTAGAACATAGAATCATATGGTTCGTTCCACAATCAGCCAGATGCTCAGACTGGATTTGGCATTTCGGTCCACCTGTTGAGGCCTTCCCAAGCACCTGGGGTGGGCAGCAATGAATGTTTGATGGTCTTAAAGATTTATTTATTTAGCGTGCGGTGGCTCAGTGGCTAAGACACTGAACTTGTCGATCAGAAAGGTCGGCAGTTCGACGTTTTGAATCCCTAGCGCCGCATAACAGAGTGAGCTCCCATTACTTGTCCCAGCTTCTGCCAATCTAGCCGTTCGAAAGCACATAAAAAATGCAAGTAGGAAAATAGGGACCGCTTTGGTGGGAAGGGAACAGTGTTCCATGCGCCTTCGAAGGCATTTAGCCATGCCGGCCACATGACCATGGAGACGTCTTTGGACAGCGCTGGCTCTTCGGCTTTGAAATGGAGGTGAACACCACCCCCTAGAGCCAGAAACGACTAGCACGTATGTGCAAGGGGAACCTTTACATTTACCTTTATGTAACGTGTTAGCCACGGATTACTGAAGTGACAGACTGCCTTTCTGAAAGGATTTTTTTCAGGCGGTGTTATCTTTACTTGCAGGATGCCTGAATGCAAGTAGGCAATCGAGGGAGGCTCCATTCTCATCCCTTCTGTGGTTTATTAGCACACGGGAATCAAACCACCAAGCTCTCAACATCAGCGGTGTGCAGGCCCAGCATCTTACCAGGTGAGCCACAGCAGCTCCTGGTCTTAAAGATATTGTTGCAGGATGGAAGCTGTTCTGAGTGAGCTGCCTTCTGCAATTGACTGATGGTGAATTTGTCAATGGGACTGTTCCCAAGGTACCTGTTGTTATTGGGACTACCTTTGCTTTCTTTTGCCATGGTCATTCTACTTTTATTTTCAGGTCTTTGTATTTTGTTAACTTTCTCTTCTACTCTGTTTTCATCCACTTTCTAATCTGGGATTTCATGTGACAATCATCTGTTGGTCTGAATTCTAAAGTTATCTTCTCCAAGTTGGTGCCCTCATTGCTCCCAGTTCACTATGCCTCTGGTTTGGGTTGGCTGGTACTCAAAATACATCCTGGAAAATACTGAGGGTACACATCCATTCCTTGCAAAGGAGTTATTTTTAAAGATAGAAGATCCATCAAGTAAATACATTAAAATAACAATGTTGAATACAAGGAAAAACAACTCATCCATCACCGTAGAGCAACAAAGAGAAAAGATGTGTGCCAAACAGTAAAGCATGAGATTGGAATTGGATGTTATAAAAAGCAGAAGATGGGGAAAATTCAAGAAAGACCAAAGTTAGGCAAATGATTTCAAAGTCAAGCACTGATGTTTAAAGCAAGTTTCAAGAAGGAGATTGGAAACTACATGCATTTGTTAGAGATAACTGATTGGTGTTGCAGAGAGAGGGGGGGGAGAGGGAGAGAAGGTGTGGGAGAGACGGAGAGGGAGAGAGAGAAGGGGAGGGGAACGGGTGGTTGGGATTGGTTTTTGCAATGGCATTTATTGTATGAATGAATAGGCATTTGCTGGACTCATTTTTGCATACAATTCTACAAAATCTTGGGGCCACAGAGCCGTCATTGTATTTGCACCCTGGTCCATCTCTAGTTATTTCAATGATATCTTCAGGAGAGATGTTTGTTGTATTTGCTTATGATATCACAAACTTTGGTGATGTCGTCTGATTCATTGGTGTCTTTGAGACCAAATAAGATGGCATTTGGACGTTTCTGTTCACATTCCATGGTGTCTCTGATGAGTAAGGGGATATTATTTGTAGAATTATTTGATGGGAAAGTAATTGTTTGTGACTGTAGTTTGGTGGTTATTTTTGGTTGTAGTTGTGATTGTAGTTGAGGTAGTGGTTGTGGTTATAATATATATTTGTTTAAATATATATATATATTTGTATGTCATATCAATGACCTTAAGAAAACCCAACACAGATAAAGACTTTTGAAGCATATTTTAAGCCTGGGCCAGAGTGAAAGCATGAGAAAGGGAGCTCAGCTTCATTCTCTGATATCAGTATTTCAGAGTAGGCCAGTCCAGGAAACAGACTTCACAACAAAATGTGACTCCACCACATTTCATTGAGATATTGCACCCATTTTGGGTTCTTCACTCCCTGCCTTCTCTTTTATAACACAGTGGCTTAGGGATGAGCCAATCTGACCTTCTTTCTCTATGACTTTCCACCTTGTAATTCTCCCAATTAAGTCATCCTGCTATAATAGAAAGTGTCCTTCTTGCCCTGACCTGGATATTGGATTGACAGTGTTGCGTGCATGTCCTGCAAGAAAAAACACTGCACTGGCATGCTTCACATTGACTGGGATGGAAACCCATGTCATTTCTTTTGTTATACTGAACATCGGCAAGGACAGCAGAAGAACATGGTTGTCCTTCCAAGCCCAAGTGAGACTTCTAGCCAAAATTCAGGGCCAATGGCCTCCCTTCATTGAAGCTCAGCTCCTGAGGTCTTCCTAAAAACACCCATTTAGTTTATTTGCATCAGTCTTGTTGTGGTTCACTCAGCTAAGTCATGTCCAACTCATTGCAACCCCCTGGACTACTTCACACCAAGCCTATCTGTCCTCCACTGTCTCCTGGAGATTGTCCAAATTCATATTAATTGTGTCAATGACACTATCTAACCATCTCATCCTCTGCTGTCTTTTTCTCCTTTTGCTTTCAGTCTTTCCCAAAATCAGGGTCTTTTCCAAGGTGTATTTGCATCCGTACAGAAGTAATTTTCATGAAGGAAGGCAAATATACTTATCCCAGGATAATGTTGCAGGATCCAATCTGGGTCGATCACCTGGACTCATGCTGGAGTTCATCCTCAGGGAACTTCTCTCTACTGGAATGTGTGCTTTGTATCGTATTTATGTGGTGTCTGGTTGGGTATGGCTTTCTATTGATTGATTGGTGTGTTGATGGCTGGCTATTGGCTGTTGTTTCCTCATGTGGCCAAGTCCTCACCTCCCAAGTACCTCATTAGCTAGTGGTAAATCAGCCCTCCTGTTGATTGACAAGGGCCTGTTTCCCAGGCTTCAATCTCTTCCCTGGCTGTTTTTGTACTTGATCGGCCAACAATCTTAATAGCTACAAAATTGAATGACTGTACTGCCCAGCCTTGCTGTCTAAGTACTTGATAGGCTGGTGGTAAATCAGCCCTCCTGTTGATTGAAAAGGGACCGATTTCCCAGGCTTCAATCTCTTCCCTGGCTATATCTGTACCTGCTCGGCAAACAATCTCAACAGCTGCGAAATTAAACATATGCCTTTGTTCATTGCAATCTGAGGCTGTCAATATTATCATTACTTATTATTATGTAATTTTCTACAACCATTTTTATGCCTTTGTCAAGACCACAGCTTTGGGTTTCCGGTGTCCTCCCATACAACCCAACTGCTAACTTGCCCCACCTAACTTAGCTTTGCAAGATCAGTGGAGCGTGCAAGTTTTTCTAATGTTTTCCACACAAAATCCCTGAGCTTTTTGCCCCAAAGCAAACAGAAACCAGTGATTAAGGAAAAATATGGGCCTACACGCTTGTTCTAAATGGTCAAATCAGAGAGCAACAAGGAAGAACAGAATAGATTAATATACAGTGTATATATATATATATATATATGGTTGCAAGCCGATATCTCAATGGCTTCATGAGTTTCTAGCATTTGGACCTGGCTATCTTTCCTTTTCCAAACCATGAAAATGAACGAACAAATAAAACGGAAAATCGTAAGCTTATCCCATCCAATCTAAGTGCCAATTCCTCCGTTCTTCCCCATTTCTCTTCCTTCCCTAGGGCTCCATAAACAGAGTTGTCTTTGGTTTCTCCATGAAAATGGATGCTCCGTGTGGCAGCCCAGGGAGAAAAGAAAACATTTCAGAAAATCAATGATCTGCAGAAATAGGGTGTTATATCCCCCTCAGCCGCAGCTGGCCTCCCCAAATATTTCCAATGTTTGCAGGATTTGCCAAGCAGGCAGCAGAAACAAATGCTCCCCCCCCCACCCATCTGCTAATTGTTGTTTCTAAAAGTCTCCGGATCTGATTATCGTCACCGAAAGCCCCTCCCCTGTTTGGCCAAACTAAATTAGCAGGCCATTTTTGGCTGGGCAAAGGAAGATGCTATTACAATACGTCCAACGCCAGCTGCTGAAGCAGTTGTAATAAGCAACTTAATGTTTTATGCAAAAAATGCAGAGTTGATTGCAATTTTCTGCACTGAAATGTCACGCCTGAAATAAAACAAGCAAGCTAGAAGTTTGCCTAAGGCTTCCAGGGGACCAAATACAGCTCCCACCTCAACCCATTGGAGGAAAAAAAAGCTTTACATTCACAGCATGTGGTAATACAACACCGGTTGCACCTTCAAAAGTCACCGTGACATTTACTAAGACGATGTCTGCAAATCATTTCTAGTGCACACCTTAGAAAAATAATGTGGTTCCTGGAAAATATTCTCTTTCTCTACGCAACCTGACAACTTTCCAGGGGAAGAGAAAACAGTCCAGGTAAGACAAGCCATGGGAACGCTGCCATGGTGATGCTGGCCAAAGCTAGAACCATGGGCAGCAATGTCCAATTGGCCTTTGACCCAGAGGCTAAAATTCACTCCGCACCTTGCTTTCTGCTCTTGATAGACCACATTCATGGAATTGGATAGAAAATATCTCCAAAATATGCATAAAGACTAAAATTGCCAAGTACTAAACTATTAAGTTAAGATTCTAGTAGGTTTAATGGGCCTACTGTAGTTTTTAAACTCCGTTACCACATCTAAAATTAAGCAAATACCAAAACAGAACATATTGGCCCCCAACCAAATGCACAGGTAGGACAGGTTTGATACCTGGTTCAACAGCAGTATCTATTGAGTAGGATTTAGGAGTCCTAGTAGACAACCACTTAAATATGAGCCAACAGTGTGCTGCAGCTGCCAAAAAAGCTAACACAGTTACAGGCTGCATTAACAGAGAGATAGAATCAAGATCACACGAAGCATTAGTACCACTTTATAATGCTTTGGCAAGACCACACTTGGATTATGGCATCTAATTTTGGTTGCCACGATTGGCTTGCTTTGTTGGGAAAAAAGGGGCTCCATCAGAGGAAAATGACAAAGATCTAGGCTGTGAAACCTCTGGTTGCCCTTCAATCCCATAAAACTCTTATTCTCACAGGAGTTTTGTTAACCAGGAAGAGAAAAATGGGTTTAGATTCATTGGCAATCAGATACATTTTCTTTGGCATCCACCCATCTTTAAGTTCATTAGGGTAGTATCAACAATTCACCATTTTTGCATTAAAATTGGTTCCACATATTTCATTATGTTTAAAACTGAAGCAAAGCCATAAAGAGCTCACCGCTGTTCTAACATTTTGTCTGTATTTTGTCCCATAGGGTACCATTCTCTTTCTTTCTTTCTTTCTTTCTTTCTTTCTTTCTTTCTTTCTTTCTTTCTTTCTTTCTTTCTTTCTTTCTTTCTTTCTTTCTCTCTCTCTCTCTTTCTCTCTTTCTTTCTCTCTCTCTCTCTCTCTCTCTCTCTCTCTCTCTCTCTCTCTCTCTCTCTTTCTTTCTTTCTTTCTTTCTTTCTTTCTTTCTCTCTTCTATCTCCCTCTACTTATCTGCCTGTCTGTTATCTATCATCTACTTATCTGTTCACTTCTATCTATCTATCTATCTCATCCATCCATCCATCCATCCATTCATGGTAGCATTTTGTATCTGTGCTACATAATCAACTGATGGAGATTTTTTTCAAATTTACAATGATCCAAACTTGCTTATCAGGTAGGGCTGGGCCAACCAGATAATTTTATTCAATGGTTATAAAAATAATAATTCCATTGAAGCAACTATATACTCCATTCTAACAATTAGAACAACTTATTAACAACCCAACAATCATGACTTCTTTGGGTTTCTCAGACAATCATTGAGCTAGTTCCTTTATGGATTACATCAGATAAAACATGGAAGGTGAATAACAGTTGTTTAAACTGACTGGCTGCTGTCAGATATTATGACATACACTCTATTTCTAACATTCCATTTATGTTTATTAATTGATATCACTAGAATGGAACATAAATGACTTGAAGTATAGGAGAGAGAACTTTCCTGATTTGTCACTCTGTTGAATCGTTGGGACTGTAACCTGCACAAGTCAGTTATAAGAGCAAGAATTTAAGAATTCAGAGTACTAATAGATCTGAAGAAATTCAGATTGGAAAAAGAAACATCTTGGAGAATATTGTAAGTCTATTGGTATATATTAGCCCATACTATTTAGGCAGAATGTCCATGTTCAGCAATGGCTATTGCATTTCCCACTTATTCTGTGTTACTTTTATTTTTACTGTTGGACTTGAGGGCCACACTTGATCTAATCCAAAGACTATATATGATTTTATTCATTCATACATACAGCATTCATTCTATTAGGCTTCCACCAAATCTAACAGGGATTCTTGGTGATATACAATCACAATCATAAGTCAACAATTAAAACAACCATAGTGCATAATAAATACACATAACGTGTACAGTAACAGCATAATTAATTCAGTATGAAATTAACACGAACAATCAATGCTACTACCACTTGTATTGCTACTAGCAACAATGGAGTGATCATTAACCCTAATTTCTTTAAAGTATGTGTGTAAACATGTCTGAGTATGTTTACTTGACCACATAAATAATAAAGAAATAAAGAAATAGACGATTGCCCAACAAATGATTTTGCATTAATATTGGACCCCAAACCACAGCACTTTTCACGATGTCCAAATTTATTAATTTTACAAGGAACTGGCCTGTTTCTTCCTTTTGTGAAATGTAGGAACCCAGAATTTGTATAGCAAGGATGGAGACTTAGATCCTTTTATTATAAAATTGAAAAGCCTTGTCATTTAAAAGCTGGTGAATATAGGATTGCAATTCTACAGTTTTAAAAAGGATACAAAGGAACTCGAATTAAATTTTGAATGCAGGAGAAGTCACCATATAAAAATGATATAATCAGACTCAGGGTGGCGTATCTGAATAATCGACAAAGTCAATGAATCATTTAATGGGAAATTAAATAAGATAAAGATAGATGACTGAAACTCTCTGTCTCTCTTTCTCTTCCTCTCTCTCTTTCTGTATATCCCTAACTCCATACATTTATATCTCTGTCCTGTACCTTATAAAACATTTTGAGCAATCAATGATGGTCCAGTGTGAATAAAACCAAAGACGGATACAAAGATGCTAATTCAGGATGTGGACAGGAAAACAGTCTAAAGGGAAAAGACATTTTTTTTTAATTTTTAAAAAAATGCCCAATGTGCAAATCTGTCATTCTTTCCTCTAATGGGCACTTATAAATGTGCAACTTGCCAAAGATCTTCCTCCACAATATGATTGTGGTTATAAAACGAACAGCCTGGTCAATAACATGATCTAATCTGATTGAGCGGGCCAGTAAGAAAATTATTATCCACTTTACAACCCATTAACTTCAAACCTACATTACAGGAATGCACACCATAGATTAAAAACCTGCTTACTTAAAGCAAGGGGGCTCTAAATAAACTCCATTATATACGTTGGGGTTTTTGTTTTTAATTGCTGAAGAAAAATTGAATATCCCCTGGTGACTGGGACAAAATGGGGAAAGGATATAATGCTGATGGGTTGCTGACTTTGGATTCTTCTCTTGGTCACAGGTACTTGTTGGAAGAATGTAAAACCAAGTGACTGTCTAAGAATGATAGAATGACAGAGATGGAAAAGACCTTGGAGGTCTTCTAGTCCAACCCCCTTGCTCAATCAGGAAACCTTATACCATTTCAGACAAATGTTGGTCCAATCTTTTCTTAAAAACGTCTAAGGATGGAGTCCCTACACTACAACTTCTGGTGGCAAGCCATTCCACTGGTTAGTCGTTCCCACTTCCAGGAAATGTCTCCTTAGTTGTAGGCTTCTGACTTAGGCTTCCCAAAATCACAAAACAGACTCCTTGTCCCAACAAAACCCCTCTTTATTTGGCTAAGGTGAATTCCTCTCCTTCACTTTCCAGCACAGTCCAAGCAAATAGCCTTTCAAGGGTGAATTGCAACCACAGACCTTATCAGGCTTGGAGAGCTGCCAGGCCCATAGCTTCCAAGCACAACGCTGTACAAGGAAATACTTGGCAAGGAGTCTCTGAGAGTCACGAACTCAGATAAACAAAATAAATGAACTAATTGTCTCCTGCAAACACCACTTCCCTTTTGCCCCTTTTTATTCCCTGTGGGAGGGGCCATTCACCATCCACCTGTGTCTTTACTCCCAAGTAGTTCCTCAGTTGTTCCCTTCTCCTGGCAGCTCTGTGCAGGCGCACATAGGGAACAGGCTCCAGCTGTTCTTCTACCCCACTGATCTCCAACTCTGAAAGCAGCTAAAACTGTCAGACGGCCCTGGCCCCATCTCTGCCTCTGATGCGGAACCCTTGTCAGAGCCTCCAGGACTGGCCCATATTCCTCCCCAACCTCCTTACTATCTGAGTCAGTCTGCTGGCCACTGGCGGACCACAACAGGTTGCCTCTCTCCTTGATTAGTTTTCATCCATTGCTTCTTGTCCTGCCTTCAGGTGCTTTGGAAAATAGCTTGACCCTCTCTTCTTTGTGGTAATATTAATTTCAATAGCTGAGACAAAAGAACTGCCGTGTACAAAGCAGTTCATTAGCCCAACTGGGCCATTGACCAACACCAGACAAGAAAACATCTCAAATCCTGATGAGTATCTCAGTTTGCTTGGACAACCTTCAACAAACTCAATCCACACAAACAAAATGAAACAAAAACACCTTCAAATCTGAGAGCCACGTGAGAGATACATTTTTCAGGGGATCAAACCTTGACCTCAGAAATTTCATTTGTGCAAGTCATTCTTAACCAATAAAGAAACTTGTAAACCGATGGTTTATTGTGGTCACCTAACTGGAACAAATGAAACAAAAACACCTTCAAATCTGAGAGCCACATGAGAGATACATTTTTCAGGGGATCAAGCCTTGACCTCAGAAATTTCATTTGTGCAAGTCATTCTTAACCAATAAAGAAACTTGTAAACCGATGGTTTATTGTGGTCACCTAACTGGGCATGACCTCCTTAGCATCCAAATGCAAATGCAGCCAGGTGCTCTCACCTGGGTTAAAAATATTTTTATTTATTTATTTATATCCTGCCTTTAGTATTTTTACAAATAACTCTAAGATGGCAAATGCAATACTCCTCCCTCCTCCTATTTCTGCCATAAAAACAATCTCAGAATTGGGCTGGGAGAGAGTGACTGGCCCAAAGTCACCCAGCTGGTTTTCATGGCTGAGGTGGGACTTGTCTACAGTCCTGGGATATTTTAATAGCTACTGGGCTGTCTGTGTATGAAAAGAGCTGTAATTAACATGTCACACACATGCAGATATCGCAGTCGGGTGCAATCTAGAACGGAGAATCATCCTTGCAAA
This sequence comes from Pseudonaja textilis, assembly GCF_900518735.1. Next base: position 8,630 of record NW_020770668.1, on the reverse strand, counting down.
TTTTAGAACAGCCTCTCCCATTTACCACTAACCAGGATTTTAAAAATAGAATATAAAGAGCAAGCCGTGGTGAATAATTATAGGAAGCATGGTGGCTCAGAGGTTAAGAATGAAAAAAAGCTGGAAAGCTGACAGCCCGGGGTTTGAGACCCGAGCACTGCATGATGGGATGAGCTCCCATTCATGCCTCAGCTCCTGCCCAGCTGGCAGTTTGAAAGCATGCAACTGCGAGTAGATAAACAGGTACCACTTAGGTGGGAAAGTAACAGTGCTCCATGACATCATGTGGGCCACATGGCCACGGAAATGGCTCAATGGCCTTGAAATGGAGATGAGCACCAGTCCTTATAGTTGGCAACAATTAGCGGAGTAAAATCCGCATGCACTCCTTTTTTTAATAGTGAATAATTAGAGGTCTATATAACCTCAAGATTGATGTAGCACATAGGTGGCCATGGAAAATTGTATATTATACTCCCGATGCCACATGTCAGGAGGTGAGGAAAGATATATCTTTCCTCACCTCCTGACATGTGGCTTTTCCCCACTCAGGAAAAAGGTCTGCACAAAAACGTATGAAGATGTATTTAACTTTATTTCACAGAATCAGTGGAGCGACGCCAGTTGGCAAAGGCAGAGGAATCTTTCAAGAAACATTTGTTGAGCGTTGACAAGTCATAAGAGAAGAGATCTACCCAAACCAAAACTCTGGTGACCAAAGCCATTCTGGAAAATACATGCGGTTTCCCCAGATTAAAATGTGCATGTAATTAAAGTCTCCCTTATGAAGATGGCAGCCCCAAAGTGCCACCAATTGATTTTGAGCTCACATACAGACATGGGCGATTATTGTACTTGGCATCACGCTAATCAATTTAACCGAGAGCCTGATAACAGGAAACCATTGTTACACAATATGTAACTTGGGTTGGGATAACTGTAACGTGATCTTAAAAGCTTCTTTACCTCCCAGAAGTCGATACGTGAGTGTGTGTGTGTGTGTATATATACATATATATATGCCTCGAGAAAAGGAAGACTCAGCAAAAAGCCGAGCTGTTACAGACCTTGCTTAAACCTAGAAAATGGACTTGTAGACAATGGACTGAGACGATAAAATTAAAGGATGAACTCCTGCTAAATAAAGTAATGGCCCTCCGGTGGAAAAGCAAAATACAATTAGCATTCCTGTGCTTATTCTAAGATCAATACTCGCCCTTTTTTTTCCCCCTCCTTCCTTTCTGCCGATTTGCTGAAGAAGCTTTTATGAAGTTTAAGCAGACTTTATTGTCAAATATACTTTATGTATTAAGAACCTGGCCGGCCATATTGTACCAAAGGCCAACTGGGTTTTCTTGATTTTTTTTTTCTCCTCCTTTGAAAACATTTCACTTCTCATCCAAGAAGTTTTTTCGGTTCAGTTCTGTTCTTTGGAATAACCGAAGAAGCTTCTTGGATGAGAAACGAAACATTTTCAAAAGAAAAAGCAAGTAAATCCAGTTTCCTTTTGGAAAAAGCATCTTTGGGACAACTATATACTGGATGATTGAGTAATCTCCATAGACATTTAGTTGATCATATTCATATTCAGAGAGAGGGGTGGGGAGAAAGAAAGAAAGAAAGAAAGAAAGCTGTTAGGGAGTGAAAGCAGAAAGAGGACAGTAGAATAGGGAAAAAAAGCTATTGTCCTCAGTGCAAAAACCAGATACAGTTTGGCTGATAGTGTTTTGATTCCTTAGAAAAGTTTGGGCCCAGCTAATGTCAGAGAGAGACAGAGACAGAGACAGGGAGAGGGAAGAAAAAGAAAGAAAGAGACAGAGAGAGAGACACACACAGAGAGAGACATAAACAGAGACAGAGAGAAGGAGAGGGAAGAAAAAGAAAGAAAGACACACACACAAACACACACACAGAGAGAGAGAGAGAGAGAGAGAGATAAACAGAGACAGAGAGAGGGAGAGGAAGAGAGAAGAAAAAGAAAGAAATAGAGACAGAGAGAAAGAAAGAGAGAAGTCTCTAATTACTTCTTTATAGTGAAATAAAAAACACTAAAGATATACATTAAATATTTTTTTAAAAAAATAATATTGTCTATTCAGAATGTTTAAAAGACAAAAACTGCAGGCTAAAATACTGTACAGTTCCCTTATACCAAAATCTCATTCATTTCCTGTCCTACTGATCTGAACTAAGTTTATCTTTCGATATTGCAGTGGTTTGCTGTGTTATTTTCCCTCATTTTAATTGTTCACATTATCTCCCTCTTACGAGATTTCTTGCAGTTCAGGCTGCAGACAAATGAGCATTTTGTCTCATATTCTAAGCTATTCTCCCTGTTGTATTCGGGCTCTTATTGGAAAATGGTCTTTTTTATCCTGGTGCTGTTATCTTACACAGACCAAAATTATCAGTCTTATGTCTTGGGAGCACATCAGGGCTTGCTGGAAAACATAACAATATTTGCAGCATTAATCTTTCCATTATAATACTCAGGTGCCCTCGATGATATATTAACCAATCCATTGTAATTATTTCCCAACTGGACTACTGAAAGGAGAGAAAATCCTGTTTTTAGAAGGTTAAATATTGGGACCATGGGATTCTTTTTTTACAATAATTTATGACGGCATGGCATATTGATCAATTTTATTGAATTTTGAGCAAATTAAAAAATATATACTGCACATTTAGACCTCGTGCTGTGTGCACCATTACCTAAAGTTTTCACTTTCCATACTAGATTATTCCTAAACAACATTTTTCCTATACAATCTGTTGATTTGTCTGCTTATCTGTCTGTCCGCCTGTCTGTTTGCTTATCTATCCATCTGTCCTCTTTTCTATCTACACGAGGATGTTTTTTCACTCAAGGTTCTTACCTTAGGCCCATAAATGATTTAGATGAGGGAATAGAAGGGGAAGTCATCAAATTAGCATCCAGTTTTGGTCCCTGCATTACAAAAAGGAGATTGAGGAAGTGCACGCCCAATGAACCGGTAGTAAAAAAAATTGAATCCCACCACTGACTATCATAGAATAGAGTAACAGAATTGGAAGGGACCTTGGAGGTCTTCTAGCTCAACCCCCATTTAGGCAGGAAATGCTATAGCATTTCAAACAAACGGTCTTCCAATCTCTTCTTAAAAACTTCCAGTGTTAGAGCATTCACAACTTCTGGAGGCAAGTTGTTCCACTCATTAATTATTCTGTCAGGAAATTCCTCCTTAATTCTAGGTTGCTTCTCTCCTTGATTAGTTTCCACCCATTGCTTCTTGTCCTGCCTTCTGGTGCTTTGGAGAATAGCTTGACTCTCTCTTCTTTGTGGCAACCCCTGAGATATTGGAAGACTGCTATCATGTCACCCCTAGTCCCTTTCTTCACTAGACTAGACATACCCGATTCCTGCAACCATTCATCGTGTGTTTTTAGCCTCTAGTCCCCTAATCATATTTGTTGCTCTTCTCTGCATTCTCTTTGGAGTCTTAACTGAACTCAACTCAAATCATTATACTTGGTCCTCACTGCATGACTGCTTCTTCAATGCCCATTCAAACTTAGGATGGCACTGAATGAATGGTACTCATGACAGGTCCTCAAGCAGTCCACCCATCCCAGCATCTCTGCAGGAACACCATCTCACAGTCATTGACAGCTTCCAACAAGCAAAGTCAATGGAGAAACCAGCAAAAGGTTGCAAATTTATTTATCTACTTGTCGAATTTATATGGCCATTGATCTCACCCAAAGCGGTGATCACGTGATCTAACGATTGATGTCCACATGGGATTTGCTTAATGATACCAAAAGTGCCAGAACTGCCATCGCTAAGCGGTACAGTCATGTGATGCCATGGTTTATAACCGCACTGCTTACAACAGAAAATCTGGTCCCAATTGCCATCATGAACCAAAGAGGACCTGTCATTTGTGTTTATCCTCTTTTAGCCATCATCACAGGCCAGAGATGAAAACATTAAGGCAAAAAACCTTAAGAACTCTCTCACTGCAGGCTAACAAGTCCATCTGGACGGATGAAAAATTAATTTCTAAAATGTATAATTATGTATTAGAATTTGAAATGTTGGAAGAAATAATTAAAGGCCCAATGATCATGTGGGCAAGGAATGTAGGGCACAACATTAATTTGGAAGATTGGGAAAAAGTCTAGAAACAAAATTATAAAATAACAAGAATCGGCTGTTTATAAAGAAAACCAATATAAAATGTGTTATCAAGGGTATCTGGCACCTTCAAGGCTAGAGAATATGTACCCAAATTTAAATCTGACTTGTTGGAAATGTAAGCAAATGAGAGGTACCTTCTTTCATGCTTGGTGGCTTTGCCCCAAAAGTAAAAAGTACTGGAAAAAAATTAGAATTTGGATAAAAGAAATTACAAATATACAACTGGAATTCATGGCCGAAATATTATTGTTGGGAATGTTAAAAGAGGACTGTGCAAAAGAAATTAAATATTTAATTCTCCATATAATCACAGCAGCAAGAATTATGTTGGCACAATGCTAGAAGGGTGATCAAATGCCAACAAATAATTTGATAATTCAGAAAGTTCTTGACTGCGCTGAAATGGACCTACTTACACAAAAACTTAGAGATAAGGTAGACTCAAAATATACTACAGCTTGGGAAAAATAGTACAATTGGATGAAGGAGAAAAACCAGGAAATTAAAAGATAAGGATTTGTAAAATGAAATGGTTAAACTAACAGCATATACCAAAAATAGAAAATAAATGATCACACCGTTTTAGCTGATAAGTAATATATATGTTTTATGTCAATATTTGTATATTGGTTTCATTTGTAATGAAATGTATTTTATACACTGTATATATATTTCTTTTTAATCTTTAATAAAGTTTATTTTAAAATTTAAAAAAAAATCCAAGTCTGACTGGCCAAAAGATGAATATTTGTCTGCCACACATATTCATCTCCACCCCCCGGCTTTTGACACCCCCCCCCTCCGAGCTAGGGTGGGGCTTTGTTAGCAGTGGTAGCTCTTCCATCCCAAGGACCAGCCCATAGATTTCCATTGCTCTCCTCTCCTCTGCCTTTTGTACAACCGCACCTCAGGCACTGAACCCAGCTGTTCCTCCTCTTCCTCATCAGTCACCTCTTGACCTGAGAGCTTGTTGACTCTCCATTTGAGGGCTGATGGACAGTCCAGGCTCCACCTCTGACTCTCTTTCTCTGACAGCTGTTCCCTCTTCCCCCCTTTCCCTGTGAAGCTCTCAGGTTGCCTTGTTGCTGACTCCTCCCACACCTCCTCCTCCTCGTCTGATTCAGCTGCTGGAGGGGCCAGAGGCTGACAGGCCACAACACTTGCTGACTGTTAAAAGTAGGCAGGAAGATAAAACAAGACAAAATTCCACCAGATTTTCTTCAGCCAAACCACATGTATATCTAAATGGAAACACAACTGCATAGGCATTAAGAAAGGCCATCTACGTTGTGCAGGGAACAGCGCCTCTTAACGCCTAATTTTATAAAGCTGTATTAGCATTTCCGCTCGAAACAGAACTGATATATCCAACATTCTGAGCCTGGAATGGATCCAGACACTTTCCCAAGGATGAGTATCATCTATTCCCACCCCTGTCTCTTTTCAAGGATCCTGACACAGAGACATTGATTTCAAGTCAGTTAAAGATAATGAACTAAGTCCAAGATAACAGGGCTATCAGGAGCCCTTCCAAAAATTCAATCAGGAAGAGGAGATGGCCTGAACTGATTCTTAACTCTTTCAAGAGTCAAGATGACCCTGTGTGAAAATGCCATTAGAGACATTATTGTGAGTCCCAAGAGATTTGGCTGCCATGGCCAGATCCCACTAAGGCTATTAAACGTTATGTTGGTGCATTAAGTGAAGACGGGTTTTCATAGTCACGTTGGTTAGAATGCTTAAAAAGAGATGACAGAGGACCCTCAATTCAAGGAGAAAAATAAAATTAAATGTCAGGATTGAAACCGAGACACCGGGGAAAGTACAATGGATCTGGCTGATTGCATTGTACACTCTGCCTTTTGCCATTCAACAACTCGTCACAACCTCTGTTCCTTCACACTCTGAGTCTCTTTAACAACAGGATGCTATTAGTTGCCCTGGAGACCGAGACAAAGGTTAAGTCCTTTTTTTAAAAAAAAGAAAAGAACCATTCCAAATTATGGCATTATCCACCAGATTACTGCTAGCCTTTTAAGTGAAACATTTCTACTTTAGCTTTCCATTTCAGCTATCGGCAGAGGTAGTCAACAATTCAGGTGTCCACTCTTTAAAGGGACCTCATCTCCAGAGAAGTGAACTGTAGCTGAATTAATGAGTAAAGCAAAGATAAAGATAGAGCATGTTTGATGTTCAGTGCACAATGAATTATTTCTCTGACAATGACAGGGAAACAACAAGCTAATTGTGCCATAAAGTCACAAAGCGATTGAATCGTCCCTTGTGACTGACTTTTTCTCCCCTAATGTCAAAGTATCAATTAATGTCATGATAATGAATATGCAATGAAAGCAAAAAAAAAAAAAACCCATTGGATTTTAATTGCATTGCACGCCCAAGTATTTCTCTGGGATTTGGGCTTCAGATGTTTTTGGAGCCACTGATAGTTTGCATGGTTGTGCTTGAAAATGGCTAAGATATATCCCAGCACAAGTCCAAAATGTTGGAAGTATGGACAGAAAGATGGTACCTTTTATCACATGTGGTGGGTATGCCACGAGACCAGGAATTATTGGGTTAAAATAAAGAATTGGCTGCAAGAGATCACCAGACTGAACTTAAACCGGAATTCTTTCTTTTAGGAATAATTACAGACCAATACCCTAAAAAGATTGAATATATTATTCTACACATCTTGACAGCAGCCAGAATAGCTTTCGCACAATTATGAAAGGAGCCAATATTCCCCCAGAAGATCCAGTCATGCAAAAAGTATTGGAGTGCGCGGAAATGGATAAGCTCACATTAGAAATGAAAGATAAGGAGAATTCCGAATATTATGCAATATGGGATAAATGGCTAAAACATAGATATAAAGATTAGGAAGAATGGATTATTGTAAATAAAGTAAGAGACTTGAGATTGTTAGTGTAGATATATATATATATATAATAAGATATATAAGATATATGTGTTGATATATAGAATAAGACATATAAGACATAGGTATCTGTTGATATATATAATAATGATGTATATAATAAGGTATATATGTATTTGTCAATGCCAAAACTTTGTCACAAACATAAATGAGATTTGTATTTTTGAAAAATGTAATAAAAATGATTTTTAAAAGAAAGAAAGAAAATGGCCAATCTTTGACACTGTCTTCGAAAATGAACTTAACTTTAAAGGATAATCATGGGAATATTTAATCTAACTAAAAGTCTCAAAATATCCACTTCGTAAGGCACAAATTACAAGTAAAGGAGGGGTTAAGTATCAGAGGCACCACAAAGCTTTTTCTGAATTATTCAAAAGCACCTGTCAACAACTTTGGCAATCCATTTGAATATCTGGAAAGGGAAAAGTGGTATAATCAGGAAAGATACCCTCAGATCTCTTCATAAAACTGTACTTTTAGCCATTAAATAGCCCCATGCTTCTGACTGTGATTACTTGCTTGAATGAATGCTTTAATTTTTGCATTCTGAAGGCACCGAATGCAAAGTGAAAAAGATGCCATTTTGTAACAGTAAAAGTTTATTTGAAGTCAGAGAATCACCTGCTGTCACTCATTATCCTAAAAACACACCACAAAAGATACACTGGAAATTAAATTCAATGCATCCTTCCTTGACAACAAGGCACAATCTGGTAACTACTCAATCTCATGGCATATATAGTGCTAAGTGCACAAAACTTTACAGCGATGTTATTTTATCAGCTAAAAGGAGGAGGATAAGGTAGGATAAGGTAGGATAAGGTAGAGTAGGATAGGGCAGAGCAGGACAAAATAGAATAGAATGTAGAATGTAATAGAATATAATATAATGTAATGTAATAGAGTGGGATAGGATAGGGTAGGGTAGAGTAGAATAAAGAAAGGAATAGGAATAGGAATAGGAATGGAATAGAGTAAAGTAGAGTAGAGTAAGGAAAGGAAAGGAATGAAATGGAATGGAATAGAACAGAACAGAACAGAACAGAACAGAACAGAACAGAACAGAACAGAACAGAAAAGAACAGAATAGAATAGAATAGATATTGGAATGAAGAGTAGAGTAGAGTAAAATACAGTAGAGTAGAGTAGAATAGAATAGAATAGAATAGAATAGAATAGAATAGAATAGAATAGAATAGAATAGAATAGAATAGAATAGAATAGATATTGGAATGAAGAGTAGAGCAGAGCAGAGCAGAACAGAACAGAACAGAACAGAACAGAACAGAACAGAACAGAATAGAATAGAATAGAATAGATATTGGAATGAAGAATAGAATAGAATAGATATTGGAATGAAGAGTAGGGTAGAGTAGAATAAAGAAAGGAATAGGAATAGAAATAGGAATAGGAATGGAATAGAGTAAAGTAGAGTAGAGTAAGGAATGGCATGGAGTGGAATGGAATGGAATGGAATGGAATAGAATAGAATAGAATAGAATA
>NW_020770667.1:0-20026 GCF_900518735.1 Pseudonaja textilis | reverse complement strand
AGGAAGGAAGGAACAAGAGAGAAGGAAGGAGAGAAAATGAAAGGGAGGGAGGGAAGGAAGGAACAAGAGAGAGAAGGAAGGAGAGGAGATGAAAAGGAGGGAGAGAGGGAGGAAGGGGAAGAAGGAAGGAAAGAATGAGAGAGAGAAGGAAAGAGAGAAAATAAAAGGGAGGGAAGGAAGGAAGAAAGAAAGAAGGAAAGAAGGAAGGGAAAGGGAAAGGAGGGAAGAGAAAAAAGAGGGGGGAAAGTGGTTGGCTGTGTAGGAGATAGAGAGAGAGCCAGAGGCTCTTAGATTGAGGGGATGAACATCCACCTAACAGAGCTGGTGGTTTCTTGAGAAAAGTTAATTTTGCCTGAGATAACTGGAGGAAGGTGGGATAATATTACCAATTTTTCATCACATTATAGACATTTGCCAAATTATACCAAGATATGATTGGATTAGCATTAGGGTTTTCGAGCATTTGATCCATTAGAGAGCCTTTCTTATTACTCCTGGGGAACTGTCCAGCCAGCAAACAGATGTCAAATACCAAATGTTAAATATCCAGATATAAGATCTAGCACATTTTCGGCTGAATGTGTGGAATGAAATCATATTACTCTGGCCTTCAGATACCTAAAAGGGTGAAGTATCAGAAAAGCCGATCACAACAATCGATCAGGCAACAGCAAAGAGATATAAAACAAAACTATTCTCTTTAAAAAAAAAAAGCTGAATTAAAAATCGTACACAAGTTATGCTGAAAGTAGGAAACTGGAAGTTGCTTTTGAGAATCAAACAGGATTGGAACATCCCCCTCCAGTGACCTGCCCTGCAGTCACATAGATAAATTCTTCACTTTTTCTCCTGTGGTTAAACTTGGGTATTTCTGGGAAAAAAACACAGCCCATGGACACCAGAAACTTGGGATTTTCCAAAGCAATTGAGGGCACAACAAGGAGCCTTAAGTGGAAGCTCCTCAGAAGAAGATCCAACCCAGAGGTGGTATTCAGCAGGTTCTGACCGGTTCTAGAGAACTGGCAGCGGAAATTTTGAGTAGTTTGGAGAACCAGCAAATCCCACCTCTGACTGGCCCTGCCCCCATTTATTACCTGCCTCCCATCGTGTCCCAGCTGATCGGCTGGGTCTTCTTTGGTTGCCCTGCACAGGAGAACGGAGCTGGAAAGCAGGTTAGTGGGGCAGGGAGGGAAGGGGGATTTTACAGTATCCTTCTCCTGTCATGCCCACCAAGCCATGCCACACCCACCAAGCCATGCCACACCCACCAAGCCATGCCCACAGAACCAGTAGTAGAAAAAAATTGAATCCCACCACTGATCCATCCCAGAAACGAGGAATTTCCTGACAATGAAAATAATCAAGGGAACAATCAATAAATCATCAATAGAACAACTTGTCCCCCAGAGTTGTGAGTGCTCCATCACTGGAGTTTTTCAAGAAAAGATTGGACATCCATTTCTCCAGGATGGTGCAAAGGACTTCTGCCTTGAGCAGCGGGCTTGACTAGAAGATCTCTGAGACCTCTTTCAGCCTGAGGTTCTCTGTTGGTGGTTTACATGATTGGATTGAAAAGGAGCAAAGAATAGTTGAAAAGGTATTTGTCCTTTGCTCATAGGTGTTCGTAGCTAACCATCATGGTGGAGATGACCCGTCGTGGTAAAGTAAGGACATGAATCTTGCCCTTAGTAAAACTGGAAATGTAATGCAAATACAGAAATAATTTCTTTTGTATCGTGTTATCATGGTTGTTCTTTCTTTTTCCTACTCCCCACTTTCTATGCCGCTAGCCAGTTGAAATTTAGGGCTATCGTACGGTACTTTTAAAAACTTAAACCTTTACTAGAATTCTATATTCTTCACTAGAATTGTAGAACATAGAATCATATGGTTCGTTCCACAATCAGCCAGATGCTCAGACTGGATTTGGCATTTCGGTCCACCTGTTGAGGCCTTCCCAAGCACCTGGGGTGGGCAGCAATGAATGTTTGATGGTCTTAAAGATTTATTTATTTAGCGTGCGGTGGCTCAGTGGCTAAGACACTGAACTTGTCGATCAGAAAGGTCGGCAGTTCGACGTTTTGAATCCCTAGCGCCGCATAACAGAGTGAGCTCCCATTACTTGTCCCAGCTTCTGCCAATCTAGCCGTTCGAAAGCACATAAAAAATGCAAGTAGGAAAATAGGGACCGCTTTGGTGGGAAGGGAACAGTGTTCCATGCGCCTTCGAAGGCATTTAGCCATGCCGGCCACATGACCATGGAGACGTCTTTGGACAGCGCTGGCTCTTCGGCTTTGAAATGGAGGTGAACACCACCCCCTAGAGCCAGAAACGACTAGCACGTATGTGCAAGGGGAACCTTTACATTTACCTTTATGTAACGTGTTAGCCACGGATTACTGAAGTGACAGACTGCCTTTCTGAAAGGATTTTTTTCAGGCGGTGTTATCTTTACTTGCAGGATGCCTGAATGCAAGTAGGCAATCGAGGGAGGCTCCATTCTCATCCCTTCTGTGGTTTATTAGCACACGGGAATCAAACCACCAAGCTCTCAACATCAGCGGTGTGCAGGCCCAGCATCTTACCAGGTGAGCCACAGCAGCTCCTGGTCTTAAAGATATTGTTGCAGGATGGAAGCTGTTCTGAGTGAGCTGCCTTCTGCAATTGACTGATGGTGAATTTGTCAATGGGACTGTTCCCAAGGTACCTGTTGTTATTGGGACTACCTTTGCTTTCTTTTGCCATGGTCATTCTACTTTTATTTTCAGGTCTTTGTATTTTGTTAACTTTCTCTTCTACTCTGTTTTCATCCACTTTCTAATCTGGGATTTCATGTGACAATCATCTGTTGGTCTGAATTCTAAAGTTATCTTCTCCAAGTTGGTGCCCTCATTGCTCCCAGTTCACTATGCCTCTGGTTTGGGTTGGCTGGTACTCAAAATACATCCTGGAAAATACTGAGGGTACACATCCATTCCTTGCAAAGGAGTTATTTTTAAAGATAGAAGATCCATCAAGTAAATACATTAAAATAACAATGTTGAATACAAGGAAAAACAACTCATCCATCACCGTAGAGCAACAAAGAGAAAAGATGTGTGCCAAACAGTAAAGCATGAGATTGGAATTGGATGTTATAAAAAGCAGAAGATGGGGAAAATTCAAGAAAGACCAAAGTTAGGCAAATGATTTCAAAGTCAAGCACTGATGTTTAAAGCAAGTTTCAAGAAGGAGATTGGAAACTACATGCATTTGTTAGAGATAACTGATTGGTGTTGCAGAGAGAGGGGGGGGAGAGGGAGAGAAGGTGTGGGAGAGACGGAGAGGGAGAGAGAGAAGGGGAGGGGAACGGGTGGTTGGGATTGGTTTTTGCAATGGCATTTATTGTATGAATGAATAGGCATTTGCTGGACTCATTTTTGCATACAATTCTACAAAATCTTGGGGCCACAGAGCCGTCATTGTATTTGCACCCTGGTCCATCTCTAGTTATTTCAATGATATCTTCAGGAGAGATGTTTGTTGTATTTGCTTATGATATCACAAACTTTGGTGATGTCGTCTGATTCATTGGTGTCTTTGAGACCAAATAAGATGGCATTTGGACGTTTCTGTTCACATTCCATGGTGTCTCTGATGAGTAAGGGGATATTATTTGTAGAATTATTTGATGGGAAAGTAATTGTTTGTGACTGTAGTTTGGTGGTTATTTTTGGTTGTAGTTGTGATTGTAGTTGAGGTAGTGGTTGTGGTTATAATATATATTTGTTTAAATATATATATATATTTGTATGTCATATCAATGACCTTAAGAAAACCCAACACAGATAAAGACTTTTGAAGCATATTTTAAGCCTGGGCCAGAGTGAAAGCATGAGAAAGGGAGCTCAGCTTCATTCTCTGATATCAGTATTTCAGAGTAGGCCAGTCCAGGAAACAGACTTCACAACAAAATGTGACTCCACCACATTTCATTGAGATATTGCACCCATTTTGGGTTCTTCACTCCCTGCCTTCTCTTTTATAACACAGTGGCTTAGGGATGAGCCAATCTGACCTTCTTTCTCTATGACTTTCCACCTTGTAATTCTCCCAATTAAGTCATCCTGCTATAATAGAAAGTGTCCTTCTTGCCCTGACCTGGATATTGGATTGACAGTGTTGCGTGCATGTCCTGCAAGAAAAAACACTGCACTGGCATGCTTCACATTGACTGGGATGGAAACCCATGTCATTTCTTTTGTTATACTGAACATCGGCAAGGACAGCAGAAGAACATGGTTGTCCTTCCAAGCCCAAGTGAGACTTCTAGCCAAAATTCAGGGCCAATGGCCTCCCTTCATTGAAGCTCAGCTCCTGAGGTCTTCCTAAAAACACCCATTTAGTTTATTTGCATCAGTCTTGTTGTGGTTCACTCAGCTAAGTCATGTCCAACTCATTGCAACCCCCTGGACTACTTCACACCAAGCCTATCTGTCCTCCACTGTCTCCTGGAGATTGTCCAAATTCATATTAATTGTGTCAATGACACTATCTAACCATCTCATCCTCTGCTGTCTTTTTCTCCTTTTGCTTTCAGTCTTTCCCAAAATCAGGGTCTTTTCCAAGGTGTATTTGCATCCGTACAGAAGTAATTTTCATGAAGGAAGGCAAATATACTTATCCCAGGATAATGTTGCAGGATCCAATCTGGGTCGATCACCTGGACTCATGCTGGAGTTCATCCTCAGGGAACTTCTCTCTACTGGAATGTGTGCTTTGTATCGTATTTATGTGGTGTCTGGTTGGGTATGGCTTTCTATTGATTGATTGGTGTGTTGATGGCTGGCTATTGGCTGTTGTTTCCTCATGTGGCCAAGTCCTCACCTCCCAAGTACCTCATTAGCTAGTGGTAAATCAGCCCTCCTGTTGATTGACAAGGGCCTGTTTCCCAGGCTTCAATCTCTTCCCTGGCTGTTTTTGTACTTGATCGGCCAACAATCTTAATAGCTACAAAATTGAATGACTGTACTGCCCAGCCTTGCTGTCTAAGTACTTGATAGGCTGGTGGTAAATCAGCCCTCCTGTTGATTGAAAAGGGACCGATTTCCCAGGCTTCAATCTCTTCCCTGGCTATATCTGTACCTGCTCGGCAAACAATCTCAACAGCTGCGAAATTAAACATATGCCTTTGTTCATTGCAATCTGAGGCTGTCAATATTATCATTACTTATTATTATGTAATTTTCTACAACCATTTTTATGCCTTTGTCAAGACCACAGCTTTGGGTTTCCGGTGTCCTCCCATACAACCCAACTGCTAACTTGCCCCACCTAACTTAGCTTTGCAAGATCAGTGGAGCGTGCAAGTTTTTCTAATGTTTTCCACACAAAATCCCTGAGCTTTTTGCCCCAAAGCAAACAGAAACCAGTGATTAAGGAAAAATATGGGCCTACACGCTTGTTCTAAATGGTCAAATCAGAGAGCAACAAGGAAGAACAGAATAGATTAATATACAGTGTATATATATATATATATATATGGTTGCAAGCCGATATCTCAATGGCTTCATGAGTTTCTAGCATTTGGACCTGGCTATCTTTCCTTTTCCAAACCATGAAAATGAACGAACAAATAAAACGGAAAATCGTAAGCTTATCCCATCCAATCTAAGTGCCAATTCCTCCGTTCTTCCCCATTTCTCTTCCTTCCCTAGGGCTCCATAAACAGAGTTGTCTTTGGTTTCTCCATGAAAATGGATGCTCCGTGTGGCAGCCCAGGGAGAAAAGAAAACATTTCAGAAAATCAATGATCTGCAGAAATAGGGTGTTATATCCCCCTCAGCCGCAGCTGGCCTCCCCAAATATTTCCAATGTTTGCAGGATTTGCCAAGCAGGCAGCAGAAACAAATGCTCCCCCCCCCACCCATCTGCTAATTGTTGTTTCTAAAAGTCTCCGGATCTGATTATCGTCACCGAAAGCCCCTCCCCTGTTTGGCCAAACTAAATTAGCAGGCCATTTTTGGCTGGGCAAAGGAAGATGCTATTACAATACGTCCAACGCCAGCTGCTGAAGCAGTTGTAATAAGCAACTTAATGTTTTATGCAAAAAATGCAGAGTTGATTGCAATTTTCTGCACTGAAATGTCACGCCTGAAATAAAACAAGCAAGCTAGAAGTTTGCCTAAGGCTTCCAGGGGACCAAATACAGCTCCCACCTCAACCCATTGGAGGAAAAAAAAGCTTTACATTCACAGCATGTGGTAATACAACACCGGTTGCACCTTCAAAAGTCACCGTGACATTTACTAAGACGATGTCTGCAAATCATTTCTAGTGCACACCTTAGAAAAATAATGTGGTTCCTGGAAAATATTCTCTTTCTCTACGCAACCTGACAACTTTCCAGGGGAAGAGAAAACAGTCCAGGTAAGACAAGCCATGGGAACGCTGCCATGGTGATGCTGGCCAAAGCTAGAACCATGGGCAGCAATGTCCAATTGGCCTTTGACCCAGAGGCTAAAATTCACTCCGCACCTTGCTTTCTGCTCTTGATAGACCACATTCATGGAATTGGATAGAAAATATCTCCAAAATATGCATAAAGACTAAAATTGCCAAGTACTAAACTATTAAGTTAAGATTCTAGTAGGTTTAATGGGCCTACTGTAGTTTTTAAACTCCGTTACCACATCTAAAATTAAGCAAATACCAAAACAGAACATATTGGCCCCCAACCAAATGCACAGGTAGGACAGGTTTGATACCTGGTTCAACAGCAGTATCTATTGAGTAGGATTTAGGAGTCCTAGTAGACAACCACTTAAATATGAGCCAACAGTGTGCTGCAGCTGCCAAAAAAGCTAACACAGTTACAGGCTGCATTAACAGAGAGATAGAATCAAGATCACACGAAGCATTAGTACCACTTTATAATGCTTTGGCAAGACCACACTTGGATTATGGCATCTAATTTTGGTTGCCACGATTGGCTTGCTTTGTTGGGAAAAAAGGGGCTCCATCAGAGGAAAATGACAAAGATCTAGGCTGTGAAACCTCTGGTTGCCCTTCAATCCCATAAAACTCTTATTCTCACAGGAGTTTTGTTAACCAGGAAGAGAAAAATGGGTTTAGATTCATTGGCAATCAGATACATTTTCTTTGGCATCCACCCATCTTTAAGTTCATTAGGGTAGTATCAACAATTCACCATTTTTGCATTAAAATTGGTTCCACATATTTCATTATGTTTAAAACTGAAGCAAAGCCATAAAGAGCTCACCGCTGTTCTAACATTTTGTCTGTATTTTGTCCCATAGGGTACCATTCTCTTTCTTTCTTTCTTTCTTTCTTTCTTTCTTTCTTTCTTTCTTTCTTTCTTTCTTTCTTTCTTTCTTTCTTTCTTTCTTTCTCTCTCTCTCTCTTTCTCTCTTTCTTTCTCTCTCTCTCTCTCTCTCTCTCTCTCTCTCTCTCTCTCTCTCTCTCTCTTTCTTTCTTTCTTTCTTTCTTTCTTTCTTTCTCTCTTCTATCTCCCTCTACTTATCTGCCTGTCTGTTATCTATCATCTACTTATCTGTTCACTTCTATCTATCTATCTATCTCATCCATCCATCCATCCATCCATTCATGGTAGCATTTTGTATCTGTGCTACATAATCAACTGATGGAGATTTTTTTCAAATTTACAATGATCCAAACTTGCTTATCAGGTAGGGCTGGGCCAACCAGATAATTTTATTCAATGGTTATAAAAATAATAATTCCATTGAAGCAACTATATACTCCATTCTAACAATTAGAACAACTTATTAACAACCCAACAATCATGACTTCTTTGGGTTTCTCAGACAATCATTGAGCTAGTTCCTTTATGGATTACATCAGATAAAACATGGAAGGTGAATAACAGTTGTTTAAACTGACTGGCTGCTGTCAGATATTATGACATACACTCTATTTCTAACATTCCATTTATGTTTATTAATTGATATCACTAGAATGGAACATAAATGACTTGAAGTATAGGAGAGAGAACTTTCCTGATTTGTCACTCTGTTGAATCGTTGGGACTGTAACCTGCACAAGTCAGTTATAAGAGCAAGAATTTAAGAATTCAGAGTACTAATAGATCTGAAGAAATTCAGATTGGAAAAAGAAACATCTTGGAGAATATTGTAAGTCTATTGGTATATATTAGCCCATACTATTTAGGCAGAATGTCCATGTTCAGCAATGGCTATTGCATTTCCCACTTATTCTGTGTTACTTTTATTTTTACTGTTGGACTTGAGGGCCACACTTGATCTAATCCAAAGACTATATATGATTTTATTCATTCATACATACAGCATTCATTCTATTAGGCTTCCACCAAATCTAACAGGGATTCTTGGTGATATACAATCACAATCATAAGTCAACAATTAAAACAACCATAGTGCATAATAAATACACATAACGTGTACAGTAACAGCATAATTAATTCAGTATGAAATTAACACGAACAATCAATGCTACTACCACTTGTATTGCTACTAGCAACAATGGAGTGATCATTAACCCTAATTTCTTTAAAGTATGTGTGTAAACATGTCTGAGTATGTTTACTTGACCACATAAATAATAAAGAAATAAAGAAATAGACGATTGCCCAACAAATGATTTTGCATTAATATTGGACCCCAAACCACAGCACTTTTCACGATGTCCAAATTTATTAATTTTACAAGGAACTGGCCTGTTTCTTCCTTTTGTGAAATGTAGGAACCCAGAATTTGTATAGCAAGGATGGAGACTTAGATCCTTTTATTATAAAATTGAAAAGCCTTGTCATTTAAAAGCTGGTGAATATAGGATTGCAATTCTACAGTTTTAAAAAGGATACAAAGGAACTCGAATTAAATTTTGAATGCAGGAGAAGTCACCATATAAAAATGATATAATCAGACTCAGGGTGGCGTATCTGAATAATCGACAAAGTCAATGAATCATTTAATGGGAAATTAAATAAGATAAAGATAGATGACTGAAACTCTCTGTCTCTCTTTCTCTTCCTCTCTCTCTTTCTGTATATCCCTAACTCCATACATTTATATCTCTGTCCTGTACCTTATAAAACATTTTGAGCAATCAATGATGGTCCAGTGTGAATAAAACCAAAGACGGATACAAAGATGCTAATTCAGGATGTGGACAGGAAAACAGTCTAAAGGGAAAAGACATTTTTTTTTAATTTTTAAAAAAATGCCCAATGTGCAAATCTGTCATTCTTTCCTCTAATGGGCACTTATAAATGTGCAACTTGCCAAAGATCTTCCTCCACAATATGATTGTGGTTATAAAACGAACAGCCTGGTCAATAACATGATCTAATCTGATTGAGCGGGCCAGTAAGAAAATTATTATCCACTTTACAACCCATTAACTTCAAACCTACATTACAGGAATGCACACCATAGATTAAAAACCTGCTTACTTAAAGCAAGGGGGCTCTAAATAAACTCCATTATATACGTTGGGGTTTTTGTTTTTAATTGCTGAAGAAAAATTGAATATCCCCTGGTGACTGGGACAAAATGGGGAAAGGATATAATGCTGATGGGTTGCTGACTTTGGATTCTTCTCTTGGTCACAGGTACTTGTTGGAAGAATGTAAAACCAAGTGACTGTCTAAGAATGATAGAATGACAGAGATGGAAAAGACCTTGGAGGTCTTCTAGTCCAACCCCCTTGCTCAATCAGGAAACCTTATACCATTTCAGACAAATGTTGGTCCAATCTTTTCTTAAAAACGTCTAAGGATGGAGTCCCTACACTACAACTTCTGGTGGCAAGCCATTCCAC
The DNA here is from genome assembly GCF_900518735.1 of Pseudonaja textilis. The sequence goes on along the minus strand of NW_020770667.1, from coordinate 10,204 downwards.
TGGTTAGTCGTTCCCACTTCCAGGAAATGTCTCCTTAGTTGTAGGCTTCTGACTTAGGCTTCCCAAAATCACAAAACAGACTCCTTGTCCCAACAAAACCCCTCTTTATTTGGCTAAGGTGAATTCCTCTCCTTCACTTTCCAGCACAGTCCAAGCAAATAGCCTTTCAAGGGTGAATTGCAACCACAGACCTTATCAGGCTTGGAGAGCTGCCAGGCCCATAGCTTCCAAGCACAACGCTGTACAAGGAAATACTTGGCAAGGAGTCTCTGAGAGTCACGAACTCAGATAAACAAAATAAATGAACTAATTGTCTCCTGCAAACACCACTTCCCTTTTGCCCCTTTTTATTCCCTGTGGGAGGGGCCATTCACCATCCACCTGTGTCTTTACTCCCAAGTAGTTCCTCAGTTGTTCCCTTCTCCTGGCAGCTCTGTGCAGGCGCACATAGGGAACAGGCTCCAGCTGTTCTTCTACCCCACTGATCTCCAACTCTGAAAGCAGCTAAAACTGTCAGACGGCCCTGGCCCCATCTCTGCCTCTGATGCGGAACCCTTGTCAGAGCCTCCAGGACTGGCCCATATTCCTCCCCAACCTCCTTACTATCTGAGTCAGTCTGCTGGCCACTGGCGGACCACAACAGGTTGCCTCTCTCCTTGATTAGTTTTCATCCATTGCTTCTTGTCCTGCCTTCAGGTGCTTTGGAAAATAGCTTGACCCTCTCTTCTTTGTGGTAATATTAATTTCAATAGCTGAGACAAAAGAACTGCCGTGTACAAAGCAGTTCATTAGCCCAACTGGGCCATTGACCAACACCAGACAAGAAAACATCTCAAATCCTGATGAGTATCTCAGTTTGCTTGGACAACCTTCAACAAACTCAATCCACACAAACAAAATGAAACAAAAACACCTTCAAATCTGAGAGCCACGTGAGAGATACATTTTTCAGGGGATCAAACCTTGACCTCAGAAATTTCATTTGTGCAAGTCATTCTTAACCAATAAAGAAACTTGTAAACCGATGGTTTATTGTGGTCACCTAACTGGAACAAATGAAACAAAAACACCTTCAAATCTGAGAGCCACATGAGAGATACATTTTTCAGGGGATCAAGCCTTGACCTCAGAAATTTCATTTGTGCAAGTCATTCTTAACCAATAAAGAAACTTGTAAACCGATGGTTTATTGTGGTCACCTAACTGGGCATGACCTCCTTAGCATCCAAATGCAAATGCAGCCAGGTGCTCTCACCTGGGTTAAAAATATTTTTATTTATTTATTTATATCCTGCCTTTAGTATTTTTACAAATAACTCTAAGATGGCAAATGCAATACTCCTCCCTCCTCCTATTTCTGCCATAAAAACAATCTCAGAATTGGGCTGGGAGAGAGTGACTGGCCCAAAGTCACCCAGCTGGTTTTCATGGCTGAGGTGGGACTTGTCTACAGTCCTGGGATATTTTAATAGCTACTGGGCTGTCTGTGTATGAAAAGAGCTGTAATTAACATGTCACACACATGCAGATATCGCAGTCGGGTGCAATCTAGAACGGAGAATCATCCTTGCAAATTTTAGAACAGCCTCTCCCATTTACCACTAACCAGGATTTTAAAAATAGAATATAAAGAGCAAGCCGTGGTGAATAATTATAGGAAGCATGGTGGCTCAGAGGTTAAGAATGAAAAAAAGCTGGAAAGCTGACAGCCCGGGGTTTGAGACCCGAGCACTGCATGATGGGATGAGCTCCCATTCATGCCTCAGCTCCTGCCCAGCTGGCAGTTTGAAAGCATGCAACTGCGAGTAGATAAACAGGTACCACTTAGGTGGGAAAGTAACAGTGCTCCATGACATCATGTGGGCCACATGGCCACGGAAATGGCTCAATGGCCTTGAAATGGAGATGAGCACCAGTCCTTATAGTTGGCAACAATTAGCGGAGTAAAATCCGCATGCACTCCTTTTTTTAATAGTGAATAATTAGAGGTCTATATAACCTCAAGATTGATGTAGCACATAGGTGGCCATGGAAAATTGTATATTATACTCCCGATGCCACATGTCAGGAGGTGAGGAAAGATATATCTTTCCTCACCTCCTGACATGTGGCTTTTCCCCACTCAGGAAAAAGGTCTGCACAAAAACGTATGAAGATGTATTTAACTTTATTTCACAGAATCAGTGGAGCGACGCCAGTTGGCAAAGGCAGAGGAATCTTTCAAGAAACATTTGTTGAGCGTTGACAAGTCATAAGAGAAGAGATCTACCCAAACCAAAACTCTGGTGACCAAAGCCATTCTGGAAAATACATGCGGTTTCCCCAGATTAAAATGTGCATGTAATTAAAGTCTCCCTTATGAAGATGGCAGCCCCAAAGTGCCACCAATTGATTTTGAGCTCACATACAGACATGGGCGATTATTGTACTTGGCATCACGCTAATCAATTTAACCGAGAGCCTGATAACAGGAAACCATTGTTACACAATATGTAACTTGGGTTGGGATAACTGTAACGTGATCTTAAAAGCTTCTTTACCTCCCAGAAGTCGATACGTGAGTGTGTGTGTGTGTGTATATATACATATATATATGCCTCGAGAAAAGGAAGACTCAGCAAAAAGCCGAGCTGTTACAGACCTTGCTTAAACCTAGAAAATGGACTTGTAGACAATGGACTGAGACGATAAAATTAAAGGATGAACTCCTGCTAAATAAAGTAATGGCCCTCCGGTGGAAAAGCAAAATACAATTAGCATTCCTGTGCTTATTCTAAGATCAATACTCGCCCTTTTTTTTCCCCCTCCTTCCTTTCTGCCGATTTGCTGAAGAAGCTTTTATGAAGTTTAAGCAGACTTTATTGTCAAATATACTTTATGTATTAAGAACCTGGCCGGCCATATTGTACCAAAGGCCAACTGGGTTTTCTTGATTTTTTTTTTCTCCTCCTTTGAAAACATTTCACTTCTCATCCAAGAAGTTTTTTCGGTTCAGTTCTGTTCTTTGGAATAACCGAAGAAGCTTCTTGGATGAGAAACGAAACATTTTCAAAAGAAAAAGCAAGTAAATCCAGTTTCCTTTTGGAAAAAGCATCTTTGGGACAACTATATACTGGATGATTGAGTAATCTCCATAGACATTTAGTTGATCATATTCATATTCAGAGAGAGGGGTGGGGAGAAAGAAAGAAAGAAAGAAAGAAAGCTGTTAGGGAGTGAAAGCAGAAAGAGGACAGTAGAATAGGGAAAAAAAGCTATTGTCCTCAGTGCAAAAACCAGATACAGTTTGGCTGATAGTGTTTTGATTCCTTAGAAAAGTTTGGGCCCAGCTAATGTCAGAGAGAGACAGAGACAGAGACAGGGAGAGGGAAGAAAAAGAAAGAAAGAGACAGAGAGAGAGACACACACAGAGAGAGACATAAACAGAGACAGAGAGAAGGAGAGGGAAGAAAAAGAAAGAAAGACACACACACAAACACACACACAGAGAGAGAGAGAGAGAGAGAGAGATAAACAGAGACAGAGAGAGGGAGAGGAAGAGAGAAGAAAAAGAAAGAAATAGAGACAGAGAGAAAGAAAGAGAGAAGTCTCTAATTACTTCTTTATAGTGAAATAAAAAACACTAAAGATATACATTAAATATTTTTTTAAAAAAATAATATTGTCTATTCAGAATGTTTAAAAGACAAAAACTGCAGGCTAAAATACTGTACAGTTCCCTTATACCAAAATCTCATTCATTTCCTGTCCTACTGATCTGAACTAAGTTTATCTTTCGATATTGCAGTGGTTTGCTGTGTTATTTTCCCTCATTTTAATTGTTCACATTATCTCCCTCTTACGAGATTTCTTGCAGTTCAGGCTGCAGACAAATGAGCATTTTGTCTCATATTCTAAGCTATTCTCCCTGTTGTATTCGGGCTCTTATTGGAAAATGGTCTTTTTTATCCTGGTGCTGTTATCTTACACAGACCAAAATTATCAGTCTTATGTCTTGGGAGCACATCAGGGCTTGCTGGAAAACATAACAATATTTGCAGCATTAATCTTTCCATTATAATACTCAGGTGCCCTCGATGATATATTAACCAATCCATTGTAATTATTTCCCAACTGGACTACTGAAAGGAGAGAAAATCCTGTTTTTAGAAGGTTAAATATTGGGACCATGGGATTCTTTTTTTACAATAATTTATGACGGCATGGCATATTGATCAATTTTATTGAATTTTGAGCAAATTAAAAAATATATACTGCACATTTAGACCTCGTGCTGTGTGCACCATTACCTAAAGTTTTCACTTTCCATACTAGATTATTCCTAAACAACATTTTTCCTATACAATCTGTTGATTTGTCTGCTTATCTGTCTGTCCGCCTGTCTGTTTGCTTATCTATCCATCTGTCCTCTTTTCTATCTACACGAGGATGTTTTTTCACTCAAGGTTCTTACCTTAGGCCCATAAATGATTTAGATGAGGGAATAGAAGGGGAAGTCATCAAATTAGCATCCAGTTTTGGTCCCTGCATTACAAAAAGGAGATTGAGGAAGTGCACGCCCAATGAACCGGTAGTAAAAAAAATTGAATCCCACCACTGACTATCATAGAATAGAGTAACAGAATTGGAAGGGACCTTGGAGGTCTTCTAGCTCAACCCCCATTTAGGCAGGAAATGCTATAGCATTTCAAACAAACGGTCTTCCAATCTCTTCTTAAAAACTTCCAGTGTTAGAGCATTCACAACTTCTGGAGGCAAGTTGTTCCACTCATTAATTATTCTGTCAGGAAATTCCTCCTTAATTCTAGGTTGCTTCTCTCCTTGATTAGTTTCCACCCATTGCTTCTTGTCCTGCCTTCTGGTGCTTTGGAGAATAGCTTGACTCTCTCTTCTTTGTGGCAACCCCTGAGATATTGGAAGACTGCTATCATGTCACCCCTAGTCCCTTTCTTCACTAGACTAGACATACCCGATTCCTGCAACCATTCATCGTGTGTTTTTAGCCTCTAGTCCCCTAATCATATTTGTTGCTCTTCTCTGCATTCTCTTTGGAGTCTTAACTGAACTCAACTCAAATCATTATACTTGGTCCTCACTGCATGACTGCTTCTTCAATGCCCATTCAAACTTAGGATGGCACTGAATGAATGGTACTCATGACAGGTCCTCAAGCAGTCCACCCATCCCAGCATCTCTGCAGGAACACCATCTCACAGTCATTGACAGCTTCCAACAAGCAAAGTCAATGGAGAAACCAGCAAAAGGTTGCAAATTTATTTATCTACTTGTCGAATTTATATGGCCATTGATCTCACCCAAAGCGGTGATCACGTGATCTAACGATTGATGTCCACATGGGATTTGCTTAATGATACCAAAAGTGCCAGAACTGCCATCGCTAAGCGGTACAGTCATGTGATGCCATGGTTTATAACCGCACTGCTTACAACAGAAAATCTGGTCCCAATTGCCATCATGAACCAAAGAGGACCTGTCATTTGTGTTTATCCTCTTTTAGCCATCATCACAGGCCAGAGATGAAAACATTAAGGCAAAAAACCTTAAGAACTCTCTCACTGCAGGCTAACAAGTCCATCTGGACGGATGAAAAATTAATTTCTAAAATGTATAATTATGTATTAGAATTTGAAATGTTGGAAGAAATAATTAAAGGCCCAATGATCATGTGGGCAAGGAATGTAGGGCACAACATTAATTTGGAAGATTGGGAAAAAGTCTAGAAACAAAATTATAAAATAACAAGAATCGGCTGTTTATAAAGAAAACCAATATAAAATGTGTTATCAAGGGTATCTGGCACCTTCAAGGCTAGAGAATATGTACCCAAATTTAAATCTGACTTGTTGGAAATGTAAGCAAATGAGAGGTACCTTCTTTCATGCTTGGTGGCTTTGCCCCAAAAGTAAAAAGTACTGGAAAAAAATTAGAATTTGGATAAAAGAAATTACAAATATACAACTGGAATTCATGGCCGAAATATTATTGTTGGGAATGTTAAAAGAGGACTGTGCAAAAGAAATTAAATATTTAATTCTCCATATAATCACAGCAGCAAGAATTATGTTGGCACAATGCTAGAAGGGTGATCAAATGCCAACAAATAATTTGATAATTCAGAAAGTTCTTGACTGCGCTGAAATGGACCTACTTACACAAAAACTTAGAGATAAGGTAGACTCAAAATATACTACAGCTTGGGAAAAATAGTACAATTGGATGAAGGAGAAAAACCAGGAAATTAAAAGATAAGGATTTGTAAAATGAAATGGTTAAACTAACAGCATATACCAAAAATAGAAAATAAATGATCACACCGTTTTAGCTGATAAGTAATATATATGTTTTATGTCAATATTTGTATATTGGTTTCATTTGTAATGAAATGTATTTTATACACTGTATATATATTTCTTTTTAATCTTTAATAAAGTTTATTTTAAAATTTAAAAAAAAATCCAAGTCTGACTGGCCAAAAGATGAATATTTGTCTGCCACACATATTCATCTCCACCCCCCGGCTTTTGACACCCCCCCCCTCCGAGCTAGGGTGGGGCTTTGTTAGCAGTGGTAGCTCTTCCATCCCAAGGACCAGCCCATAGATTTCCATTGCTCTCCTCTCCTCTGCCTTTTGTACAACCGCACCTCAGGCACTGAACCCAGCTGTTCCTCCTCTTCCTCATCAGTCACCTCTTGACCTGAGAGCTTGTTGACTCTCCATTTGAGGGCTGATGGACAGTCCAGGCTCCACCTCTGACTCTCTTTCTCTGACAGCTGTTCCCTCTTCCCCCCTTTCCCTGTGAAGCTCTCAGGTTGCCTTGTTGCTGACTCCTCCCACACCTCCTCCTCCTCGTCTGATTCAGCTGCTGGAGGGGCCAGAGGCTGACAGGCCACAACACTTGCTGACTGTTAAAAGTAGGCAGGAAGATAAAACAAGACAAAATTCCACCAGATTTTCTTCAGCCAAACCACATGTATATCTAAATGGAAACACAACTGCATAGGCATTAAGAAAGGCCATCTACGTTGTGCAGGGAACAGCGCCTCTTAACGCCTAATTTTATAAAGCTGTATTAGCATTTCCGCTCGAAACAGAACTGATATATCCAACATTCTGAGCCTGGAATGGATCCAGACACTTTCCCAAGGATGAGTATCATCTATTCCCACCCCTGTCTCTTTTCAAGGATCCTGACACAGAGACATTGATTTCAAGTCAGTTAAAGATAATGAACTAAGTCCAAGATAACAGGGCTATCAGGAGCCCTTCCAAAAATTCAATCAGGAAGAGGAGATGGCCTGAACTGATTCTTAACTCTTTCAAGAGTCAAGATGACCCTGTGTGAAAATGCCATTAGAGACATTATTGTGAGTCCCAAGAGATTTGGCTGCCATGGCCAGATCCCACTAAGGCTATTAAACGTTATGTTGGTGCATTAAGTGAAGACGGGTTTTCATAGTCACGTTGGTTAGAATGCTTAAAAAGAGATGACAGAGGACCCTCAATTCAAGGAGAAAAATAAAATTAAATGTCAGGATTGAAACCGAGACACCGGGGAAAGTACAATGGATCTGGCTGATTGCATTGTACACTCTGCCTTTTGCCATTCAACAACTCGTCACAACCTCTGTTCCTTCACACTCTGAGTCTCTTTAACAACAGGATGCTATTAGTTGCCCTGGAGACCGAGACAAAGGTTAAGTCCTTTTTTTAAAAAAAAGAAAAGAACCATTCCAAATTATGGCATTATCCACCAGATTACTGCTAGCCTTTTAAGTGAAACATTTCTACTTTAGCTTTCCATTTCAGCTATCGGCAGAGGTAGTCAACAATTCAGGTGTCCACTCTTTAAAGGGACCTCATCTCCAGAGAAGTGAACTGTAGCTGAATTAATGAGTAAAGCAAAGATAAAGATAGAGCATGTTTGATGTTCAGTGCACAATGAATTATTTCTCTGACAATGACAGGGAAACAACAAGCTAATTGTGCCATAAAGTCACAAAGCGATTGAATCGTCCCTTGTGACTGACTTTTTCTCCCCTAATGTCAAAGTATCAATTAATGTCATGATAATGAATATGCAATGAAAGCAAAAAAAAAAAAAACCCATTGGATTTTAATTGCATTGCACGCCCAAGTATTTCTCTGGGATTTGGGCTTCAGATGTTTTTGGAGCCACTGATAGTTTGCATGGTTGTGCTTGAAAATGGCTAAGATATATCCCAGCACAAGTCCAAAATGTTGGAAGTATGGACAGAAAGATGGTACCTTTTATCACATGTGGTGGGTATGCCACGAGACCAGGAATTATTGGGTTAAAATAAAGAATTGGCTGCAAGAGATCACCAGACTGAACTTAAACCGGAATTCTTTCTTTTAGGAATAATTACAGACCAATACCCTAAAAAGATTGAATATATTATTCTACACATCTTGACAGCAGCCAGAATAGCTTTCGCACAATTATGAAAGGAGCCAATATTCCCCCAGAAGATCCAGTCATGCAAAAAGTATTGGAGTGCGCGGAAATGGATAAGCTCACATTAGAAATGAAAGATAAGGAGAATTCCGAATATTATGCAATATGGGATAAATGGCTAAAACATAGATATAAAGATTAGGAAGAATGGATTATTGTAAATAAAGTAAGAGACTTGAGATTGTTAGTGTAGATATATATATATATATAATAAGATATATAAGATATATGTGTTGATATATAGAATAAGACATATAAGACATAGGTATCTGTTGATATATATAATAATGATGTATATAATAAGGTATATATGTATTTGTCAATGCCAAAACTTTGTCACAAACATAAATGAGATTTGTATTTTTGAAAAATGTAATAAAAATGATTTTTAAAAGAAAGAAAGAAAATGGCCAATCTTTGACACTGTCTTCGAAAATGAACTTAACTTTAAAGGATAATCATGGGAATATTTAATCTAACTAAAAGTCTCAAAATATCCACTTCGTAAGGCACAAATTACAAGTAAAGGAGGGGTTAAGTATCAGAGGCACCACAAAGCTTTTTCTGAATTATTCAAAAGCACCTGTCAACAACTTTGGCAATCCATTTGAATATCTGGAAAGGGAAAAGTGGTATAATCAGGAAAGATACCCTCAGATCTCTTCATAAAACTGTACTTTTAGCCATTAAATAGCCCCATGCTTCTGACTGTGATTACTTGCTTGAATGAATGCTTTAATTTTTGCATTCTGAAGGCACCGAATGCAAAGTGAAAAAGATGCCATTTTGTAACAGTAAAAGTTTATTTGAAGTCAGAGAATCACCTGCTGTCACTCATTATCCTAAAAACACACCACAAAAGATACACTGGAAATTAAATTCAATGCATCCTTCCTTGACAACAAGGCACAATCTGGTAACTACTCAATCTCATGGCATATATAGTGCTAAGTGCACAAAACTTTACAGCGATGTTATTTTATCAGCTAAAAGGAGGAGGATAAGGTAGGATAAGGTAGGATAAGGTAGAGTAGGATAGGGCAGAGCAGGACAAAATAGAATAGAATGTAGAATGTAATAGAATATAATATAATGTAATGTAATAGAGTGGGATAGGATAGGGTAGGGTAGAGTAGAATAAAGAAAGGAATAGGAATAGGAATAGGAATGGAATAGAGTAAAGTAGAGTAGAGTAAGGAAAGGAAAGGAATGAAATGGAATGGAATAGAACAGAACAGAACAGAACAGAACAGAACAGAACAGAACAGAACAGAACAGAAAAGAACAGAATAGAATAGAATAGATATTGGAATGAAGAGTAGAGTAGAGTAAAATACAGTAGAGTAGAGTAGAATAGAATAGAATAGAATAGAATAGAATAGAATAGAATAGAATAGAATAGAATAGAATAGAATAGAATAGAATAGATATTGGAATGAAGAGTAGAGCAGAGCAGAGCAGAACAGAACAGAACAGAACAGAACAGAACAGAACAGAACAGAATAGAATAGAATAGAATAGATATTGGAATGAAGAATAGAATAGAATAGATATTGGAATGAAGAGTAGGGTAGAGTAGAATAAAGAAAGGAATAGGAATAGAAATAGGAATAGGAATGGAATAGAGTAAAGTAGAGTAGAGTAAGGAATGGCATGGAGTGGAATGGAATGGAATGGAATGGAATAGAATAGAATAGAATAGAATA